>ML664161.1:21059079-21130020 GCA_007570785.1 Antilocapra americana
GCCGGCGCAGTTGGGGAGCGCGGCTTCTCCCCTCCCCCGGCCCAACCGCTCGGCTTTCCCGACGTGCAGCTAAGCACGTCTTCTTAGGTGTGCAGAGCTCCGATCCGTTCAGAATCCCCAGTAGTCTTGGTTAGCACCTAGCTCTGTGCGCAATTTGGCCGAGGAAGCCTTGCCGGCGCTGGGCTATGCCCACTGGTCTCGGGCAGGGGTTGGGTCTGTCCGCAGCCCGAAGGCGCCCAGCTCCGCCCAGCCGGCCGCCTCCCTGCCGACTCCGCCTCACCCTTTGGTCTCCCTGAGGCTGGGTTATGTCCGCTGCACTCGGGCGGGGGCTGGGCCGGTCCGCAGCCCACAGGGGCCCAGATCTCCTCGGCCGGCCGCCTCTCTGCCGACTCCGCACGCCCTTTGTTCTGTGCCACCCGGCCGGCTGCCTCTCTGCTGACTCCGCACGCCCTTTGTTCTGTGCCACCCGGCCAGCCGCCTCTCTGCCGCCTCCACACCTCTCCTTGTTCTGCGTGGGCCTGGCAGGGGGGCTCTTCCTGGGGAAGGCTACTTCTCAGTCTATCTCCGGTTAGCCCCCTGGGTTGGGTCGCACAGGCTGCTCCCTTCCCTGAGCGCGCGGCCCGCCCCTCCCTGAGCAGTCCGCTTTGGCTAGTGGGGGGTGGGGCGTCCGCCGCCACCGCTTCCCTTTGCCTTCCAGCCAGAAATGTAGCTTGCAGGGCTTAATTATTAATCTGCTTTTACTCCCAGCTATCTTGCTCTCCAAGATTCGCCGCAAATCCGCCCGAGAGAATGCTCCCTGGTATTCGGAAACCTTTCTCCTCTTTTTTTTTTTTCCTCTTTATTCCAGACTCCCCTTCCGGGACGGATCCCAGCCCCCAACTCTGTCTCTCCCTTTACTTTTTTCTCTCTCTTTTTTCTTTTGTTCTACCTCCTCTGGTCAGCAATGGGCCGTCCCTTCAGATGCCCGATGTCCTCTGCCAGCATTTAGATCCTGTTTTATGGAGTTTGCGCGGTCTTTAAAAGTTCTTTTGGTGTATTTATTGGGGAGAGAGTGGTTTCCCCGTCCTATCCTCCGCCATCTTAGTTCCCCTCTACATTGTAGTCTTTTAAGTGTGTAATAACATTATCTCTAAAACAAGCAGTGTACATACCTTAATTAAATACTTAATTGCTTAAAAAAAGCCAAAACAATTAAAATAGTAACATCAAAGATCACTGATCACGGATTACTATAACAAAATACAATAATACTGAAAAAGTTTGAACTACTGCAAAAATTACTAAAATGTGACACAGAGACAGGAAGCAAGCGAGCAAATGTTGTTGGAAACATGGTGCCAATAGATTGACACAAGGCTGCCACAGACCTTCAGTTTGTAAAACATGCAATATCTGGAAGCACGATAAAGTGAAGTGCATTTAAAGCATGGTGTGCCTGAACTGACAGCTTGACCACTGACCAGATACACTGTGGATTATACCAGACACACTACATGCACTTGTGAGTGATGGTTTTCATTTGTTCAATGGTTTCTTTAGTTACCAGTATTTTTGTTTCACCCATATTCTGAATGGAAATCCATGTTCTACTTGGATTGACTCGGTGAGAAACTTCTTTTTTTCTTTTTTTGGTGAGAAACTTCTTAAAGTCTCTCAAACAGTAGCTGATATTCAGGTTGTTTTTATTTCATCATCAGGTTAAGAGAGACGAATCTGGAGCAATACACGTTACTAAGCAAAAGCATCTTCACCTATACTATGATCTCATCAACTTTACTGTGAGTACTATTGAAATGAAATATCTCCATTTACTTTATGTAGTTGTTTTGAGTCTATGTTGTGTTAAGGCTCCCAGGATTTCTGCCATAAACCATGACCTTTAGGATCATATAAAATGTAGACAGAAGTGAAGTCCTGCTTGTACTGAAAAACGTCTTGACATTAGTGTGATGCCACACATTAATTTTATTGTCCTTCAGCCTGCCGAACATTGGCAAGATCACCAAAAGTTTTCTTTAATATCTTGAATAGTTCAAAGGGTAGATCAGAATAATTTCATCAGAATCATTGCCGGGCTTTCTCTGTAAACACATTTTGGTACTTCTGAGTATGTCCTCACTGGTTCTGGAGATACTATTATTTTGTAGCTAAACACTTTGCAGAGTTCTGTCTCTACCATGCATCTTGGTCCTGAGCAACCTTTGGGTTTAAAAAAAAAGATTATTTCCTTTCATATCAATTTTTATAATAGATGATTTATTAATTTAGCTGCAATTTGCTTTTTAAATCTCACAAACTTGATTTAGAAATAACACTTTTTTCCCATATACATTTCATGAAATAATTTTGTTCAACCTCTTCCCAGGTATATTAGACATCAGTGTTTTGTCATTACCAGAATCCCTTGTGGACTTGTCTAACATATTTTTCTAGAATTCATCATCATCACTTGCATTTAAGATGTTTGAGGTATATCTCTGTAAACATCTACATATGATTCTGTCCCTGGAAAAAATTTCCCAACCACAGGTAGCCATTCTAATCGTAGGACAGTGGGTGTTTTTCATTTGTCCTGTGACATATTCATGATGTGACCACTAACTGCATTGCTTTCTAAGTTACTTTTGAAAGGCTTGTTTACAACGCATCAACACTTAAAATGGTGAGAGTCTAATCCCAAGAATAATTGCTTAACATGCTAACATTCTTGGTCATTCTTTCTCTTAACCAGGTGACCTTTGAAAGTGCATAAAAGCTAGTACTAAGTTTGTACAAGGCTGAATAATGTGTCTTTTCTGAATGGCACTTTGTTTCTCAAAGTAATCAAGAGAGCACATTACAGAAGTTCTTTGTAAATGGTTTGCGTGTCAAAGTCTGTTTTCTGACAGACAGTGTGTTTTTGAAAAAACCAAACCCTTCCTTACAGCAGCCACTACAGTGATAAAGTATATACACATGTAGCATAGTTAAAATAGAAAACCTGATCCATTTCAACTTGTTTTTGATTGTTATTTGATTATGCAAATAATTTATGAGCATGGGAAGAGATCATATAAATAAACCAAAGCTAGTATCAGAGAAAGTGCAGGGGAAATACTTTGTTCTGGTTAATTTAGAATTCTAATTGTGCAGATTTTAAGACTTCATTTATTTATTGGGGAGGAATTGAGAATTTTCAAAAAAATATTTTGAAAATAAATTTTATATATAACTCAAGAAATTTAATCAAAATGACATTCTTTAGCAGATTTTAACATTATTACTTTTAAAATTGTAATAGTACTCATTAACAAATATTCAGACTATATAGAGAAATAGAGTAAAGAACTCTGCCATAATTTGTAGGTATGTTTTGAAGGAAATATATATTTTTTAAATTGTTTCCATTTTAAAATATGTAATACTTAAATTACTTAAATATGTAAATACTTAAATATGTAAATACTTAAATGCTAATGATCATTCTTTGACAGCTAAGTTTATGAGGTTTCATTTGCCATTTTGTTTGATTAATGTCAAAAACACTAGAAATGCAAAGTTGGTCACTTTTTAAGTTATTGTGCCAATATACTACCTTTAAAAAAATTTGATAAAAAAATTTATCCCATAATATCTATTAGGGATCTTAGTTAACCTTCTTTTACATTATGAATCACTTTAATACCATCAAAACTCAGTACTGTGCAGTGCACCTGCTGTTCTTTGGGCTGGTACTGAGGAGTTCTTGCTGTGATTGTGTTGTCATCACCTGATTGACTAAATGGTTAAGATCCTCAGTGTCATTTAACTGAGTGGCCAAACTTTCTTCTCATCCTGGATTATGACGTGAGATGGGCCTCACTTTTATGTTTCTGTGTGCTTGAATTACAGTGGATAAACTCACGCACAATTGTGCTCTTGGACAGTGTAGAGAAGTTGCATGTGATTGATCGGCAAACTCAGGAGGAACTGGAAACAGTGGAGATCTCAGAAGTTCAGTTAGTCTATAATAGCAGCCATTTCAAATCACTGGCCACTGGAGGAAACGTGAGCCAGGCGCTGGTAAGGGTAATCCATTATTTTAAAATTTGGTATTTTGTTGTTGTTTTAAGAATTCTGAGGAGTTATCTTTATGTCTTTATGTTTCTTTGAAAACCACTAACTAGGTTGAAGTGGATGTGAATTTATTTGTAAGTATTCAAGAATGTGAATTAAAACAATAATTCCTGTTATCTTCTATTCAGAAATGTGACTAATACCAAAGAATTTTAACTTTTATACTAAAAATAATGAAGTGTAATTTAAAGTTCATAAGAAAGAAATTGTAGAAGCAGGATATTTTAGAAAGTTTTATATGGTGACAACAAGCCTGATAGATTTAAGGAATTAAAGACTACAGAGACAGGTAGCTTGTAAGGCTTTGGAAGTACATGGATAATTGCTAAAGACTTGAACAGGTATGAAGACTGTGGTCATTGAAAGGCAAAGAGAGCTTTGAGAGAAAAATTCTTTAGGAATGGGAGATAGATGAAATGTAGGAGTCTGCAGAGAAGGAAGACCTAGAAGTTATGATTTTAGTATTAATTTTACTATATTTTAAGCAACGACTGTGGCATTTAGCAATTTATACAGATGTATGTGCCAAGTCTTTGCGACCCTATGGATTGTAGCCCACCAGGCTCCTCTGTCCCTGGGATTGTCCAGGCAAGAATACCGAAGTGGGTTGCCATGCCCTCCTCCAGGGGATCTTCCCAACCCACATCACTTATGTCTCTTGCATTGACAGGGGGGTCCAGTTCGATTCCTGGGTTGGGAAGATCCACTGGAGATGGGATAGGTTACCCACTCCAGTATTCTTGAGCTTCCCCTGTGGCTCAGCTGATAAAAAAATCTGCCTGCAATGCAGGAGACCTGGGTTCGATCCCTGGTTTGGGAAGATCCCCTGGAGAAGGGAAAGGCTACCCACTCCATTATTCTGGCCTGGAGAATTCAAGTCCATGGGGTCACAATGAGTCGGACAGGATGGAACGACTTTCACTTCACTCTTACCACTAGTGCCACCTGGGAAACCCATTTACATAGGTAGTTTACAGTTGTATTACTTGAAATTGTGACCTCATGTTTTCTAAGTCAGTAATCTTTAAGCAGGAAATTTAGACTCTTGTGGAGCTTCTCTGCATAATTTCTTGGAAAAAAATAGTAATGAAGGTCATATATATGAGTGTCTACAGCATAATATCTAGCCATTGCTCAAATCTCCCTGAGATATTAGAACTTCAGAGCATAAATATATGTGAGAGAGTCTTCCAGTATTTTCAGAATTTAGAAACTAGGAAAATCCAGAAGAAGAAATGGTAATTCAATAGAATTCACTAGGTTAAGAATAATTATTGTCCCACACTTAGTTATTTTCTTTTGTCTGGAAATGTAAAAATGTCAGTCACTCGGTCATGTCTGACTCTTTGTGACCTCAAGGACTGTAGCTCACCAGGCTTCTCTGTCTGTGGAATTTCTCTGGCAAGAATACTGGAATGGGTAGCCATTTCCTTCTCCAGGGGAATCTTCCTGACCCAGGGATCAAACCTAGGTCTCCCACATTGAAAGTAGGTTCTTTTCCATCTTAGCCATCAGGGAGCCCCCAAATCAGCTCTCCCTCCTAGCAACTGTGGCAGCGGTGGCGGTGGTGGAAGTCTGAGTGATTATTAAAAACACTGATAGACTTTGAACTTGTATTTTCAGCCATGATGGAATAATGGGGACTGGATTTGCTCTCCTGTCTGGGGGAAAAAAATCAAGGAAAAAAACCAAAAAAACAAAACCAGTAATTTTCAAGAGATTAGTGAACTTGAAAATAGAACAATAGAATCTATCCAAAATTAAACAGAAAAAAAACCTAAAAAAAAAAGTGTTAGTGACCAGTGAGGTAGCGTGAAGTAGCCTAATGTGTAGTAGAAATCTCTGAAGGAGAGGAGAGAAAAAATGAGAAGGAATAATGGTCAAAAACTTTCCAAAACAATAAACACAGAATTTCAATAAGCTCAGTGAATCCAAACACAAGTAAAATGAACAGATTGATTCAAAAGAATTGGAACAAGGAAATATTAGAGCAGGCAGAGGAAAAAGACACATTAAATGCAGAGGATCAGCAATAAGGGTAAGAGCAGATTTCTCATCTGACATAATCTGCAGTAGTCTCCAGAGAAGATATACCAAATGGCCAAAACACAGATGACAGGATATTCAACATCATTAATTATTATGGAAATGCAAATCAGAATCACAATGACATACTACTTCATGCCTCCTGGGATAGCTGTAATCAAAAAGAGATAATAACAATTGTTGACTACAATGCAGAAAAATTGGGACATTCATATTTTGCTTGTTGGACATGGTGCAGCCACTGTAGAAAACATTTTGGCAGTTCATCAAAATAATGAAGATTCCACGTGATGGAGCAGTTCTGTTCCTAGCTAGCTACTCAAGAAGAATGAAGCCATATCTCCACAAAAACACTTGTACACAGATGTTCATAGCAGTATTATTCATAATAGCCAAAAGGTCAAAACAGTCAAAATGTCCACCATCTGATAAATGGGTAAGCAAAATGTGGCATGTCCATGTAGTAGAATGCTATTCCTCAATTTAAAAAATGGACTGTTGACACATGCTACAACATGGATGGATGAACCTCAGAAATACTGGCTTAAGTGAAAGAAGCCGTTTGGAAAGGCCATGTATTGTTTGATTCTATTTATATGTAATGTCCAGAAACGGTAAATTTATATAGACAGATGTAGATTAATAGAACTGGGACTAAGTAGGAATGAGAATTGACTGGAAGTGGGTAAAAGTTATCTTTGTGGAGTGATGGGAATTGGATTTTGGTGATGGTTGAACAACTGTACATTTACCAAAAAGTTATTATATACTTAATGAGTGAATTTTATGGTATGTAAATTATACCTTAATATTGTCATTTAACAAAAGAAGTTGTTTAAAACAAAAGTAATGATATTTTGTGGTACGTACTTAATGATATGTAGAAGTAATAGGATGACAGAAAGTACCTAGCAGGAAGTAGGAAGAAGGAAGTATATTACTGTAAAGTTCTTAACATTATACATCAAATAGTATATTATGTAAATGTAGGCTGAGATTAGTAAAAGCTACATATTATAAACACTAGAGTAGTCACTGAATAAGTATCCCTTTGTAAGTCAATAGTAGCAAATAAATGGATGTTAAAAAATATTAAATTCAATGAAGCATTAAAAGAAGAGGTGGTATGGTTGGAAAACAATAGATAATCTAAATCCAACTATATCAATAATTATAGGAAATGTAAGTTGTCTAAACATTTCAGTTGAAAGGCAGGTATTGTCAGACTGGATTTAAAAATGCAAGAACCAACTCTATGCTTTCTACAAAAAGCTCTCATTAAATACAAAGTCATAGATAAGTTAAAAGTAAGAGGAAGGAAAAAGACATATTGTGTAAATACTAATAATTAAAATGGCTATTTTAATATCAGATTAAGTAGATTTCTGAGTAGGGAATATTGCCAGAGATAAATAGAAATTTCAAATTGATAAAAAGATTAATTCATGAAAAAGACATAATAATCTTAAAGGCTTAAGCACCCAATAACAGACCCTCAAAATACATGAGACAATAACAAATCTAAAAGGAGAAACAGACAAGTCCACAATTAGAGTTTGGAAAATTCAAAACTCCTTTATTAGTAATTAATAGAATAAGTAGACAGGAAACCATCAAGGGTATACAGAAGACTTAAAAAGAATTATTGACCAACTTGATGTAACTAATATTTATAGAGTATTCCACCCAGCAAAAGCAAATTACAAACTTTCTCAAGTGCACATGGAGCATCCAAAAAATTATATGCTAGGCCATAAAGCAAACAACAGTAAATTGTTGAAAGAATCATCTGGGTAAATCTGAAGAAAACTCAAATATTTGGAAATTAAGTAACATCTTTATAAATAACCCATAAGTCAAAGAAGAAATCTCAAAGGAAGTTAGAATATATTTTGAACTAAATGAAAGTGAAAATGCAGCATATAGAAATCTGTCGTCTCAGACTGCTCATATAGCGCAGTATCTTTACACGAAACAAACAACCCAGTTAAAAAGTGGGCAGAAGATCTAAAAAGACATTTCTCCAAAGAAGACATACAGATGGCTCATAGGTGCATGAAAGGTGATCAACATTGCTCATTATTAGAGAAATGCAAATCGAAACTACACAAGGTATCTCACACCAGTCAGAATGGCTAGCATCAAAGCATCTACAAATACTCAGTGCTGGAGAGAGTTAGAGAAAAAGGAACCCTCCTGCACTGTTGGTGGAAATGTACATTGGTCCAGCCACTAAGGAGAACAGTAGGGAGTTTCCTTAAAATAGTAAAAATAGAGTTACCATATGATCCATCAATCCCACTACTGCACATATATCCAGAAAAAACTATCATTCAAAAAGATATATGCAGTCTGATGTTCATAGCACTATTTACAATAGCCACAGCGTGTTGTGTGTACATGGAAGCTACCTAAATGTTCATCGATAAATGAATGGATACGGAAGATGTGGTGTGTTACACACACACACACAGACACACAGTGGAATATTACTCAGCTATAAGAATGCCAGATACAGCAATATAGATGTACCTAGAGATTATCATGCTAAAGTAAACCAGAAAAAGACAAATATCATATGATATCACTCATAAGTGGAGTTTAAAAAAATGATGCAAATAAACTTAGTTATAGAAACAGGCTCATAGACAGAAAAACAAACTTATGGTTACCAAAGGGGAGAGCGGGGAGGGATAATTAGCAATTTGGGATTAATATATGCACACTACTATATCTAAAATAAGTAACCAACAGGGACCTACTGTATAGCACAGGGAACTACAGTCAATATTTTATAATAATCTATAAGGGGAAAGAATCTGGAAAAGAATGTACATATGTAAAATAACTGAATCACTTTGCTGTACACTTGAACTAACACAGCATTGTAAATTAACTTCAAAAAAAATCTGGGGCCTGTAAGTCAATTTGAGGGTAGTTTATAGCTTTAAATGGGCTTCTCTGGTAGCTCAGCTGGTAAAGGATCCACCTGCAATGTAGGAGACCCCAGTTTGATTCCTGGATCAGGAAGATCCCCTGGAGAAGGAATAGGCTACTAATTCCAGTATTCTTGGGCTTCCCTGGTGGCTCAGCTGGTAAAGAATCTGCCTGCAATAGGGAGACCTGGATTTGATATCTCGTTGGGAAGATCCCCTGGAGAAGGGAATGGCTATCCACTCCAGTATTCTGATCTGGAGAATTCCATGGACTGTATAGTCTGTGGGATTGCAAAGAGTCAGACGTGACTGAGCGACTTTTACTTTCACTATAGCTTTAAATACCTTAAAAAAGATCTCAAATATGTAACCTAAGTTTCTATCTTAAAGAAACAGAGAAGAGCAAATAAACTTGAGGTATATTAAAGGAAGGAATAACAAAAGTGAACACAAATCAGTTAAGTAGGAAATGGACAAACAGAGAAAATGAAAGAAAATAAAGCTTGTTTTTTTAAAAGATAAAATTGATAAAACACTAGTGAGAGTAATTCAGAAAAAAGGTGCAGTTACTAATATCAGGATTGAGAGAGGTACAATCACTGTATACTCTGAAAATATTAAAAAGATAGTATAAATAACTTTATGCCTAAAAATTAATTTTAGATGAAGTGGAAAAATTCTTTGAAAGATACAGATTACTAAAGCTCACCAAGAAGAAATAAAAATCTAAGGGGTTGTATGTTAGTTTGATTTCCTACAAAGAAAATCCAGGCTTAGATAGATTCACTGGCAAAGTCTATAACAACAAAACAAAAAAAACAAAAAACAAAAACAAAACAAAACAAAAGCTTGATAAATGTATGATGCTCATGGATGTCTCTAGTACTGACTTGAGAAAATAAATATCCTGACTACAACAAAAAAATAAAGTCTATTATAGTTAAGGAAAAAATATCAATTTTACATAAAAATCTTTTTAAAAATAGAGAAAAAGGTAGCACATAATTCTTTTTATGATATCAGCTTACCTCTGATAATAAAACTGAAGACAGTACAGACCAATGACCTTATGAGCATAGAAGCAAAAATCGGTAAAATAGTAGTAAATAGAAATCAGCAATGTATAAAAAGCAGAATCATTATTAAATGTTATTTATCCAAGTTATGCCCGCTGGTTTAACATTCAGAAGTCAATGTAATGCACTGTGTTAGTTTATTGTAAAAGAAAGGTCATAATACCATCTCAAAAGACATAAAAAAGCATTTCACAAAATTCAGTATCCGTTTATGATAAAATTCTTAGCAAGCTAGGAATAGAAGGGAGCTTCTTCGTCTTGATTAAAAAGAACATCTACAAAAATCCTACCACTAACATTGTACTTAAATTTAAAGTGGTACTGCCGGAAACCCAGGCTGGAAAAAACATGCAAAACCCTGATTCTGGTTTTCTAGAGGTAATATAGAAGCAGAGGAACACGGTAAAAGATTCTACTGGAATGCCATTAGCAAAATTCAGATAGTAGGAAACTCCAATGCATAAGTGTTCCAGTGTCTTCAACAAATAAACTTCATGGAAAGTAAAGGACTGTGAGAGATAGAGGTACACTAATTCTTAAGAGATGTATCACCCTGCTTCAGTGTGTGGCCCTTATTTGAGTCTTGACTTAAACAAATGGAATGTAGAAACAATAAAAATCTCAGTAATGTTTGACATTTATGAGGCAATTTGAAACCCAAACACTGATCAGATATTTGATATTGAGGAATGATTGTTAATTTTTAAAAGTCTGTCAAGGAAATTGTGTGATTATGTTAAAAATGATTTATTATGCATATACTGAAGTTTTGTAAATGAGGTGTTCAAAATCTGAAATTCATTTCAGAATTATTACTGTGTTATAGAGGAGTCAGTGGGAATTATAGATGAAACAAGAGTGAGCTTATAATTAATGAAGCTAGTTACTGGTTACATTTGGGTTCATTATTTTATTCTTTCTACCTTTGTATATATTTTCACAATTTCATAATAAGAAAAATTACTAGTTATCAGTTCTTGACCACATATATTTTGGAAGATTTATGAATGATACTGTATTTAAGCCTCTCAGAAACTGCATGTTTTTCAAAGATGGAAAAACATAGTGTCAGAACTTTGAAACTTGTTTAAACTCTGTCACCCAGTAGGTGACAGAGCCAAAATTTGCAACCCAGATTTATCAGGCAGTAAGTAATGTTTCTATTTGCTGGGCTGTGCTGACTTTCATATACTGTGCTGCTTTATCTTCCTGTTTGCTTTTGTGTTTTGTTTTTTTTTTTTTGGCAGGATATATTTATTTATTTTTTAAAAGAAAAATAATTTTATTTGTCAATATCATTAGTGAACTACAGTAACATACTTTATAAAGGAGTATATTTTCGGTCTAAGCATCATATCTGCAGTGATGTTTTTCAATTTTCTTTTTTTTTTTTTAAATTTTCTTTACTTTATTGTGTTGGTTTTGCCATACATTGACATGAATCTGCCATGGGTATGCATATGTTCCCCTTCCAGAACCCCCCTCCCTCCTCCCTCCCGATTCCCCCTCTCTGGGTCATTCCGGTGCACCAGCCCTGAACATCAAACCTGGGCTGGCGATTGATTTCACATATGATCATTAATATGTTTCAATGCCGTTCTCCCGTATCATCCCACCTTTGCCCTCTTCCATATTTGTGTTTTTTGTTGATATTTATTTCAAAGAACTTGGAGGTATCATTTCAGTTAGCCCTATTCTTTGCTAGAAGCAGTGACTACCTGTCATCCAGTAGTGGGCAACTTGCAACAGTTTTTCTTCAGATTTAGAAGTTGACATGTTCCCCCCTTTTTTGCATTACTCTTAAAGATAAAAAGACCATATACAAGCAGAGAACTACTGTTTGCACTTTTGTCTTTTCTGCCACTTCCACAGACAGAGTGGCACTCGACTGACATTTTTTCCCCTACTCACTTACAGGATGAAACTGTATTGTCTCTGTAATCCACATTCTTGAAAATTTGAGACTTCTAGTGCATGTAATTTTACCTTTAAATTTTTTGTTTCTAGGCTTTGGTTGGAGAGAAGGCTTGCTATCAATCCATAAGTAGCTATGGTGGTCAGATATTTTATTTGGGAACAAAAGTAAGTTTTTCCACTTTGTGACTTGGCATTTGTTTGTGTCAGAAGGGTTGGGGCTGAAGGAGGTTGCTGGTAAAGAGAGCAGTACATCACAAAGTGAATACTGATCAGCAGTGATAGAAAACTTTGAAGGGTTAGATGATCATGATGTTTAATTAATTTTTTAAAAGATTGCCCCTTAATTTTATTATAGGTTATTAGAAGATATTGAATATCATTCTCTGTACTGTACAACTAATTAATTTCCTCTACTTATAGACATACTGTATTTTTACTTTTGTTAGGTTCTGGTTAATAGGATGCTTATTTTCTTTATTCAGAGGTATACTTTCTCAATCTTCTTTCACATTTATGTTTTCATGACCAGGAAGATAACTTTACCATATATATTTGTCATGTAATTAAGATGTGCTTTAGCTTAGATCAGCTTGTGCTCACTCGCTCAGTTGTGTCTAACTCTGCAACCCTGTAGACTGTAGCCTGCCAGGCTCCTGTGTGCATAAAATTTCCTGGGCAAGAATACTGGAGTGGGTTGCCATTCCCTCCTCTAGGGGATCTTCTCAACCAAGGAATTGAACCCATGTCTCCTGCATTTGGCAGGTGGATTCTTTACCATTGTACCACCTGGGAAGCCCTAGATCAGCTTAGGGTATATTATTAATAAAATGCATTGAAATATTTGACACAGAATAGGAACTTTTTGTATATCAATTTGTCCCTTTTTAAAAAAATTTTTTTGTTTATCAATTTGTTTTTATTTTTTAAAGCTTTTTGGCTGTCAATTTGTTCCTTGTTTTTTTAAACTTAGCATGGAGAAACTTAGCATGTTGGGGTATTGGATTTTCCTTCTTTGTCGATGGAATGAACTCCTTGGACTATAGACTTATTCACTTTTAAACGTTTGATGTACTCTTTTTTTTTTTTTTTTTTCCACGCCACATGGCATGTAGGATCTTAGTTCCCTAACCAGGGAGCAAACCTGCCTGCAGTAGAAGCATGGAGTGTTAACCACCAGGCTGCCAGGGAAGCCCCTGTTTTACTTTTTAATGTGGGCTCTTGAAGACCCTTTACTTTTAAGTGTAATATGAAATATTTTTACTTAAAGAGATGTAAAATGAGATGTAGAACTGAGACAAATATGTCTCTCAAATAAGTCTCTTGGAGATGATAAGTCTAATTTCCTTCTCATTTTCCAGTCTGTTTATGTGATGATGCTGAGGAGCTGGAGAGAGGTGAGTTCAGAGTAATTTTATATGTTAGCACTATTGAATTGAGCACATCTTAGCATTTTTTGTTTTGACTTTGCAGAAAAAGATTATTTGGATTTGTGCTTTTTAATTTCAGAAGTGTATATCAAAACCATTCTGTCATATACTTGATTTGATAAAGCTGACTAACTCACTATAAGGTTTGGCTGTGTATATAGAAAATTCAAAATACCAGTGGTATAAAAGATCTTTTTCTCATGTAACAGCAGTCTGGAGGTACACAGTCTGTGGCTAATATGGCAGCTCCATGGTCTTTGTCATACTACCCTATTTCACCATTCTTGTGTATGGATTCTAGTCTCAAGGTCGTTTTATGTTCCATTATAACTGCTGGAGCTTCAGTTGTCAAGTCCACATTCTAGGAAGGAGGAAACAGAAGAGTAGGCTGGCCCTGACCTTTTAAGGTCACAATCCAGAAATGTCCAGATAACACTTCCTCTTATCATTGGCCAGAAGTTAGTCACATGGCCCCAGGTGGCCACAGGAGAGTCTTAGAAATGTCCTTTAGCTGTCTAAAGGTTTATTGCTATCTCAAACAAACTTGGAATTTCTTATGAAGGAAGAGGGAGTGAATGGATATTGTGGCAACTAGCTGTTTCCTCTTTCCGGGTTTAGGCTGTAGTTCCTTATACCAACTTATACAGTCACTGTACTATCCAGTGCTTTCTGAAATTGTTTTCCTTGGAAATAAGATAGTCACATGGTTATTGGAATATTTTAGCTACTAAGCAACAACTTCTGGAAAGACACTAGGTAGGATAGGAATTTTTACTGGTGATTGGTCAGACAAAGGGGTGTGGTTTCTCTTATTTATTCATTTTAGAGAGTGGATCACCTCTTGAAACAAGACTGTCTTACAGAAGCTTTGGCTCTGGCGTGGTCTTTCCATGAAGGAAAAGCAAAAGCAGTAGTAGGTAAGTCAACAGAACACTGACTGGTATAGTAGGTACTGCTTTTCTGCAGCAGAGAAAATGAGTAATATTAATCATTCATAGAACACTTTTGACTTAATGGTCAAGTATTTTATAAACAAGATGTTATCAGACCTTACAGATTTTCAGGAAAAATGGTTAATGACAAATGCAGGATATAGAATTTTAAATGGCACTTTTAAAATTCATTTCATAAGGAAAATTTCACTGTTAGAACAAAAGGAAAGTACACTGACATGCTGTCTGGTCCAGTCGATGGGAGGTGTTCCTGTTATGGCATATTACCCAACATTTTGCTACCTAGATTTGTTATATCTATTGTTAGCATAGGTTATCAATAGAAAACCAGAGCAGTTTCACTTCTGAATATATGGGTTAACTTTGGATTTATGCTGGGTTTTGCTTCTCTGCAGGATTATCAGGGGATGCCAGTAAGCGAAAGGCTATTGTTGCAGATCGGGTGAGTGTTTTAATAGGGTCTTTACTGGGGTATATCTTGGGCGTGATTAGGTAAATGACTATAGTCAAGAAGAAAGTGTATTATAAAAAAGCAAATCAGATAATTCCTTGGTGTTACTGTGAATGCTTTTGTAAATTCCCTCTTATCGCCTTTTCCTTTTTCCCCTTGGTCACTCTTTAATGAAGATTATAAATAGTGAAATAGCCAGAAGACAGAAGACAGGAGGAGGAAGAAAACCCAGGGATCTGAATGGTTTCTGAACTTAATTGTAGCCCATAGGTTGCTGACATTTGTTATAAACTGATAAGTAATAATGAGAAACACTATATATGCAAGTGTTTGTATTGCCTGAGGTAGCAAAGAGGGCTGATGTTTATTATTATTATTGATTAGTTCAGTTTAGTTGATCAATCATGTCCCACTCTTTGCAACCCCTTGAACCACAGCACGCTCTATCACCAACTTCCGGAGTTTACTCAGACTCATGTCCATCGAGTCGATGATGCCATCTAACCATCTCATTCTATCATCCCCTTCTCCTCCTGCCCTCAATCTTTCCCAGCATCAGGGTCTTTTCAAATGAGTCAGCTCTTCACATCAGGTGGCCAAAATATTGGAGTTTCAGCTTCAGCATCAGTCCTTCCAGTGAATACCCAGGACTGATCTCCCCTAGAATGGACTGGTTGGATCTCGCAGTCCAAGGGACTCTCAAGAGTCTTTTCCAACACCACAGTTCAAAAGCATCAATTCTTTGGCACTCAGCTTTCTTTATAGTTCAACTCTCACATCCATACATGACCACTGGAAAAACCATAGCCTTGACTAGACGGACCTTTGTTGGCAAAGTAATGTCTCTGCTTTTTAATATGCTGTCCAGGTTGGCCATAACTTTCCTTCCAAGGAGTAAGCGTCTTTTAATTTCATGGCTGCAATCACCATCTGCAGTGATTTTGGAGTCCCAAAAAATAAAATCTGCCATTGTTTCCCCATCTATTTCCCATGAAGTGATGGGACCGGATACCATGATCTTTGTTTTCTGAATGTTGAGCTTTAAGCTGTTAATTAGCATTAATATGGCTAGTGCTAATATTTAATACTAGCTTTGTTTTCCTAGTCTAGGCTTGCCTGAATTCATTTACTGTTGTCATTCCTCCCCCTTTTTGTTGTGCAAATGCATTGGCAAAAATTAGCTTCCAAATTAGTATAAACATTTAGAAAACATATACCAAAACTGGTCATTCTCAATGCTTGTAAATGATTCTCTTAGTCTCTGGTAGAAAGAATTGTCTGTATGTGTTCTTTAGGGAAAGATCTATGCAGAGGATAACTGAAGAGGTAAACATCAACATTTTATTTCATTTTTATTTCACACTAATGGCATCTGGAACCTGGAGGTATTTATTAGGAAAGGTTAGCAAATCAGTACTAACTCTGAGCCTGAAACAAATCAGGCTGGGGTTAAAAAATGAGGAACTAAAGCCACTAAAATTTTAAATTGTATTTTTTCATAAAATAGCCAAGCCTGATTCTGTATTATTTAATATCATATGTATCAAGGTCACATGTATTAAGTATTAGAAAGCTTTAGAGACATATTTTAATTACTGTTTTCCTTACAGATGGTAGAAATCCTATTGCATTATGCAGACCGAGCTCTAAAAAAGTGCCCAGACCAGGGAAAAATCCAAGTGATGGAGCAACATTTTCAGGTACACATTTGCAAGTGCTTCTAATAGACATTACTATGAACAGGTCTGGTACTGGTCTTTCATATTATTTGAGAATGGAACTTTCATGTTTTGCTTAAACATTTTTCAGTATTCAGAGCTTTATTACAGGGTTTGTGGAACATTCTCAGTTATTAAATTTTGAAGTAATAGGTGTACAGACACTTGGGAAGAGATGAGTAAAATGTTGTGGGATGTCAGTGCTTAGGTACTTGGTGCTTCATGGAAGGAACGGATGTGTGTATGAGGGTACATACCTGTGAATTAACACCTTATGCCTTGCTGATGACTAACACTTTTGTTGACTTGTTGGACAAGTGGACTACCAAGGTTTAAATTTAGTTCTCTTAGCACCTGTGATTCAAGAATAGGTACATTGCAAAAATAATTATGATCTCTTAAATATACTAATAAAAAAGCCTTTAGTTTGTCTTGAAACTCAGTGAAAATGGAAGTCAAGGAATGATTTAAATATCTGCACAGTGTTTATTATGAGAGTATTTACCATTTGCAATCACCTCAAAGCATATTTGTTGGGAGTCTGTTTCTTCTTCACTCTCAGGTCTTGCTCCCCTCCCCTTGACTCCTCTTTTAACAAATCTTTGAGGGTCTGGTACAACGGTCAGCAAACATTTTCTAAAAAGGGCCAGATGGTAAAATTTAAGCTTTGTGGGGTACATATGGTCCCTGTCACACGTTCGTCCATGTGATTTTTTTTTTACTTGTTTTTAAACAACCCTTTAAAAATGTAAAAACCATGTGTAGCTGGGAGCCATTCAGAAACAGGCTGTGGACAGGACTTGGCCCTTGGGTCAGAGTGTGCAACCTCTGGTCTAACATGCTCTAGGCATTGGACGATAGTGTGCAAAAGATGTGTGGTCTTTGTTATCTTGAAGTTAACCGTCTAGTCAAAATAACTTTTCTTACGCACATTAGTGGACATATTTAGAAGAAATCTAGGGTTTTGGAGTTGGAGGAGCAGACACAGCTCATCTTTTTATATTTCCATTTGATGCTCTTAACTTTGGAAGACAAGAGTAGATATGGCAGTAAATAGTTGGAGGGTCTCAGAGCAGAATTTGGTTTCTTGAGCTGTACTATTGAATGCCATAGTAGTGGGCTTCTAGCAAAGTAACATTTATTACCTTGTGGCTAGAGGCTCATTAAATCTGTAGTGAAGAAGAGAAAGGAGCTTATATAAGGTTATAGAAATAGATAAACCTAGGAGGAAAGCATATGGCAGAAAGAAAGCATTTGGGGACAGAACTATTTAGGAATAGTACCTGGTATATAAATGATTTTGTGTATCACTGCAGTATATAGAAAAAGAAGACTCAGTATTTTAACAAGAGAATGTCTGTTATCAAGAAGTGGTAGGATGCTACTCATCTAAGAACTCTGGTTGTTGGAAGGTGTGCTTTGGTGAAAAGAAACATCCAATAGGGAATGCTTAGAGGGGTTAATGAGGATGTATGTGTGTGCGTGTGCACACATGGCATGCGTGTGAATATACACATAAGGTGGAAACCACTTTGTTGGGAAAGAACCTGGTAGAGAGCTATAAAAGAAAAAAGTAAACAAAAGTGATATTCTGACAGAAATGTTAAGGAATCTCAGCATGACAGGGACTGCAGATGATTTCTAAACAGATTTTAAAATTTACTGAGAAACAAATCATGGTAGTAATGTGTTCTTTAACCATCTAGATATTTGTCAAAAAGCTAAAAGAGTATCTAATAAAATTTTGATTTATTAATCACTTAGCCTCATAGGTGGTGAAGAGAACAGTGGTGGGAACCATTATTCTGAATTTACTTTTTACCAATGATTGGGGAAGTAGAAGAGATAAACTATTGATAGAAAAATTCTCTCTCTATTTTAAAGGTTACAATAACATCTCATGATGAAAAATAACATTGTGAATCCTGTATTTTAGAAAGCAGATATTTCAGGAAAAAAAATATGGGCATAGTCTCATGGTTATAGGCCAGAATACTAATATACCCCTAAATACTAATAGATTCACAAAGAACAGGAATTTTTTAAAAAAATTTTTTATTTTTTATTGGGACATAGCCAATTAACAATGTTGTGACAGTTTCAGGTGAACAGCAAAGGTACTCAGCCATACATATACATGCATCCAATCTCCCCCAAACTTTCCTCTTGTCCAGGCTGCCAGATAACATCTAGCAGAGTTCCATGTGCTACACAATAGGTGCTTGTTGGTTATTCATTTTAAATGTAGCAGTGTGTACGTGCCTATCCCAAACTCCCTAACTGTCCTTTCTCCCCATCCTTCCCCCCCAGCAACCATAAGATTAAAGAGTAGGAAATTCTTAAATTTGACACAATAATCACAAACAATCCAAAGAGAAAGAAAATGGGGAAGAATGTTGAGAGAAGTATGTATATAAAACACAGAACATCTACCAAAGATGGAGAGAGGTGGATAACCAACGATATTTGTCAAAAGTGTGAAGAATCTGTATGACTCAGAAAAGAGACTCGTATGGGCCAGATTGTACCTACCAAAATACTAAAGGACACGGAGGGATTTTGACAAAGATTAACCTAATACATATATTACATGCCAAGTACTACATGAAGGGTGTGGCATTCATTTTTGTTTAATTCCTACAACAACCCCATGAAGTAGATCATGTTTTTATCCTCATTTTATAGAAAAGGAGGTTTAGGCTGAGAGAAGTTAAGTGACTTCTGAAGGTAATATTGCTGATAAAGGGTGGGGTCAGAACTCCAAACCAGGTTATTCTGACTTCAAAACCCAGCTCTTAAGTAACCATTGTACTGTATTGTTATTTTCCCTGAGCGAGTTCAGAGAAAGGATGGGTGAGAAGGGGTGATATTAGTAGATGATCAGGAATGATAATTACAGCAAACATCTAAAGTATGCAGTGCTTACTGTGTGGCAGGCGCTGTTACAAACCATTTACACATGTTAACTTATTTAATTCCTGTAACTCTATGAGGTAGGTTTTGTCATTGTTCACATTAATCAGTGAGACTGGGGCACAGAGAGGTTAAATCACCTATTGCAGGTCACACAGCTAGTGAACAGTAGAGCCGGGATTAGAATCCAGTACTGGGACTTCAGAGTCCACATCTGGAATGCTATACTCTATCCTGGAAAACACTTCTGATTTTGCTTCCATTTTCACGAGCATAGAGAGTGGTCTTTAAAAAGGAAAAGTCCAGATAAATATATTAAAGAAACAGGCTGAAGCCCAGCATATGTTTCATATAGTTACATTATGATTATTCAGATCTCAAGACCCAGTGGAATTATAACCCATGGTCCTATTTGAACAGTCAGAGCTATCTTAATAATTTGTAAGTAACTTTGGATCAGTTTTCAGATAAGGCACACTTGCTTAAGCATGGGTGCCTAAGCACAGAAGCATAGCTTATTTCACTCAGGAGGACTATTTACTTTTGAAAAAGGTGACCTTTAGCCCATTAGGATGAGTAGAATACGTGCACAAATGGCCACAAATCTGCTCTTCTAAGTGTTAAATTGTAAATATTTAATCATGAAATAGTAAAATAGGTTAACTCTTGTTAAGTCTAAACTCCGGGTCCCAAGCCCCTGAAGAGACCAAGTCCACACAGCAATGCAAAAGCATAAAGGGGTTTATTGCTAGCCGGGCTAGGGCGCAAGTCTCATCTAAGAAGTGGAATCCGACAAGAGCCCCGCGCTCCAGATCACAGTTGCTTTTATACAGGCAATTCTTTGTTACAGCATTGGTATAGCTGGCAGTCAATGTTTGGTCAGTTTAAACTGCGCATCTGCCTTGGATGGTCTATCTCTTGGCGCGCGCGGGACTTTCCTGGCTTGTGGGGGGAGGTATGAGGTGAGGGTGGAGGAGGTCGCTGGAACTAGGGCAGGCTGTATATCACAGCAGCCTGTCACGGAGTAAGGTACGGGGAGGTGTGAGGATGGGGGAGGTCTCCGCAGCTAGGGCCTGCTGTATCTCCCAGCAGCCTGTCACGGAAGCTGTTTTGTTTACACACCACACTCTTACCGTGTAATTTTGTAGAAGAAAAGTGGATGTAGGAACTATCCACTGTAACCCCACTGTGGTTTGTGAACATTTTCCATGAGTTCACTTAAGAACAACCTTGCTAAACTCATAAAAACTGCACTTTTGAGAGGAATGTGAGGATACTACATTCATGCAGTGCTTATTACATAACATCTTGATTTTGTTAAAGCATTTGCCTTAGTTTTCCATTACTCTCTCTGCTGAGATGGATTAGTAAATAGTAGATTTACAGATGATGAACATCCCTACCCCAAAGAATATTCTTGCAGGCTTGGTATTAATTACTTTCTAGGGCTCTTTCATACCCAAGTTTTTATCATTGAATTGGATGAAGATTTATTGAGTGGCTTGTTGAATTTGGATAGAACCAAGAATCAGGGTCCAAAATAATCTTGACAAAATGCAATCAAAATTGTTATGAGGTGAAATTTAGCAAGGATAGACATCAAGACTCGCACTAGATTCAAATAATTAACTTTCATGCATCCTAGATTGGGAGACTCTAGCTGGACAGGATTTTAGTTGACCATAAACTTAGTATGAGTTAATTGTGTATTAAGACCCAGATAGAGGAAAGTGATAGTACCACTGGGCTATGTGTTGAAAATAAAAACTCTAAATAAGATAGTTTATGGACTGTTGACAGACCAACTTTTATCCAGCAACTGGGCTGGTGGGAAGTTTTAAAAACAACAGTTAAAAAAAAAATACTGGTGTTGTTTAATCTGGGGAGAAAGTAAGTGCAGACAAGGCTGCTTTCAGGTGGTGAAGGACTATTTATTATACTGCAGCAGAGGCAAGGCTGGTATATTAAAGTAAAAGTCATTCGATTGTGTCCGACTGTTTGCGACCCCATGGACTGTACAGTCCATGGATGCTCTAGGCCAGAATTCTAGAGTGGGTAGCCTTTCCCTTCTCCAGGGGATCTTCGCAACCCAGGGCTCCTGTGTTGCAGGCAGATTCTTTACGATCTGAACTATCCAGGAAGCCCATAAGTGGGTAGAAATCAGGAGAAGATCTAGTTTAGTTTTAAATTATCTAATGATTATGTAATAAGTCTTGGACTGTGTTCCTCCTACTGTCACATGTATTAAAGTAAAGGGATGATGACCAGCTAACTAGGAGATTTTTTTTTGATTAATTAATTTACTTTAATTGGAGGATTATGACAATATTTTGATGATTTTTGCCATACATCAACATAAGTCTGCCACAGGTGTACATGTGTCACTCCATCCTGAACCCCTCTCCCGTCTCCCTCTCCACCCCATCCCTCTGGGTTGTCTCAGAGCACCAGCTTTGGGTTCCCTGCTTCATGCATAGAACTGGTCATCTGTTTTACATATGGTAATGTATATGTTTCAGAAGGCGAAGGTGGGATGATTTGAGAATAATGTTGAAACAGGAGTTTGTTTCAATGTCTTTATAAAAGACTTTGTTTTGCTGGGAGGGAAGATCTGAGACTTCAGTATCATTATCAAGAAACTCATTGGAAATAGGTAACCAGTAATCCAGTTAGTTGAAATTCCTAAGACTAGATTCTGTCTCAGTCAGAATACTGAGCATTGGGACTTCCTTGGTGGTCCATTGGTTAAGACTCTACACTTCCAATGCAGGTGGTACAGGTTTGATCCCTGGTGTGGGAACAGAGATCCCACATGCCCTGTGGCATGGCCGGAAAAAAAAAAAAAACAAACCAAACTGAGCATTTACATTTTACCAGCAGGTGGCACTCATGTCTGCTATCTCAGTTTTAATCTTTACCTTTGAGGAGGAGCCTCACCTTTTCCTTAGAATCAGACTATATAATACCATTCAGTATTTTTGCTTTCCTCCAAAGATCAATCAACATTTGCCCCGTCTTAACTACAGAAGATAGCTTTTGGATCTCATGATGTTTTTGACAGGCCTTGGCTTTTATTTATCTAAGAAAGGTTTGAACCTATAATTATAATTTATTTGTACAATAGCTAGTAAGATTAAAGAGAATCAAAGTGTGCTCTTGTCTCATACATCTTGAACCTTGCCTTTTCTTCAGGCTGTCTTTCTTATCCCTAAGACAAAGCATGAAAGTGTTAGTTGCTCAACCGTGTCTGACTTTTTGCAACCCTATGGACTGTAGCCTGCCAGGCTCCTCTCTCCATGGGATTTCCAGGGAAGAATGCTGGAGTGGGTTGCCATTCCCTTCTCCAGGGACTCTTCCCCATCCAGGGATCGAACCTGGGTCTCTTACATTACAGGCAGATTCTTTACTGTCTGAGCTGCCAGGAAAGCTCCTAAAAACAAAGTCAGACAGCAGACAAATCCCTTCTTTGCCCCACGCCATCTCCCATAGTCTGTTCCTTGTCTATGAATTCTGTGGGCCCTTTTATTCCTCATCCTATTGGTCCTCAGTAGCAGTCAACACAGTTAACAACTCTGGAAACAGTCCGTCTCTATGGCTTCTCTGGTATCATACATTCTAGGTTTTTCTCCTCTCTCTTGCTACTAATGTCTTTCTTTGTTTATTCTCAAGGTATTGTCTGTCACTTGAGAGTATTTGTTAAAAGTTCTCTTTCTTGAGTTATTTCCCTGTTCTGCTGAGTTAGGCTCTCTGATATTGGTGACCAGGATTTGAAATCAGCCCCTGAGATGATTCATCAGCATTTTGTAAGTTTAAGAATCATTACTTTATCTTGTGACCTAGGTAAATAGCTATCTTACTATTACCTCTAACATAAGTTGTTCTGGGTTCCAAGATCCCTATAGTTAAGTTGTCCATTTACATCTTCACTTGGATGTTTTATAGGTGCCTCAAACTCATGAGGGTTTTCCCTGGTGACTCAGGTAAAGAATCTGCCTGCAATGCAGGAGACCCAGGTTTGATCCCTGGATCAGGAAGATCCCCTGGAAAAGGAAAGGGCAACCCATTCCAGTATTCCTACCTAGAGAATTCCATTGGCAGAGGAACCTGGTGGGCTACAGTCCATGGGGTCGCAAAGAGTCAGACATGACTGAGTGACTGATACTTTCACTTTCAAACTCATTAACATTTTCTCTCAAAACCTCATCTGATGACCCCTGTTATAGTGATTGGATCCATGTCCACCTAAAGTAAGTTGAATGATTCTTGTCTTTGACTTGTTCCCTTTCCTGCCTCTTGACTGTTACTCCAATTTAATCATTCTGTCTAGTCTACCACTGGTCTGTTCCATATCACCATCAGTCTTCTCTTGGTATATTACCATAGCATCTGCATTGATCTTTCTGTACATAGTTTTATTGTACTTTAGTCCATTTTCCACACAGCAGCCAGAGAGAAATGTGTTACGTTTAGACATGGGATTCTCAGGCTGGAGGAAGCACAAGCTGGAATCAAGATTGCCAGGAGAAATATCAATAACCTCAGATATGCAGATGACACCACCCTTATGGCAGAAAGTGAAGAAGAAATAAAGAGCCTCTTGATGAAAGTGAAAGAGGACAGTGAAAAAGGTGGCTTAAATCTCAACATTCAGAAAACTTAAGATCATGGCACCCGGTCCCATCACTTCATAGCAAATAACTGCGGCAACAGTGGAAACAGTGAGAGACTTTATTTGAGAGGGGCTCCAAAATCACTGCAGATGGTGACTGCAGCCATGAAATTAAAAGACACTTACTCCTTGGAAGGAAAGTTACGACCAACCTAGACAGCATATTAAAAAGCAGAGACATTTACTTTGCCAACAAAGGTCCATCTAGTCAAGGCTATGGTTTTTCCAGTAGTCATGTATAGATGTTGAGAGTTGGACAGTGAAAAAGGCTGAGTGCCGAAGAATTGATGCTTTTGAACTGTGGTACTGGAGAAGACTCTTCAGAGTCCCTTGGACTGCAAGGAGATCCAACCAGTCCATCCTAGGAAGATCAGTCCTGGGTGTTCTTTGGAAGGTCTGATGTTGAAGCTGAAATTCCAATACTTCGGCCACCTGATGGGATGAGTTGACTCATTTGAAAAGACCCTGATGCTGGGAAAGATTGAGGGCAGGAGGAGAAGGGGATGACAGGGGGTGAGATGGTTGGATGGCATCACCAACTCAATGGACATGAGTTTGGGTAAACTCTGGGAGTTGGTGATGGACGGGGAGGCCTGAAGTGCTGCAGCTCATGGGGTTGCAAAGAGTCAGACATGACTGAGCAACTGAACTGAACTGAACTGAAGGGCTTCTCTTTGTTCCACTGAATTCCCAGGTGGTTTCTAGTGCTTCATGTGATCTATCCCTGCCTATATTCCCCTAATTCTCTGTATCTCTTTCATACTTCAGAGTTCTTTTCAGATTCTTGGTATTCCTGTTCTTTCTTGACTCAGAACCTTTGCCCATGGTGTTCTGTGCATAAAAAATGCTTCCCCCCAACCCCCCCTTTTTTTTTTAGCTCCTGTGTATTTTCAGGTGCCAGCTTAAACATCACTTCCTCTGACTTCCAGATTGTCAGATTCATTTCTTTGTAAAAATTGTCACTTAAATCACTCACTCAATGTCAGTCTTGTCAGCTGGACTTTGTAATGCTAGGGACTTGCGTGAATTCAGAGACCATTTTTTAATCTTTTCACCACTGTATTCCCAGCATCTAGTTTAGTGCCCTTGATTTTGATAAGTATTTGTTGAAGGAATTTTTTAAAATACATGAATTTATCTTGTATACTGTGTTTGCCTTAAGAAATATATTTTAAACCTAGTTGTCTTCAATCTAACTCTGGGAGGTTTGAACTGAGAATAAAACAGCATTTGCAGCACAGATGTCCACAGTCATGACTAGTATTATTGTATGCTATCTGCCTGGCAGGTATCTCATTTAATCTTGATAACACACTTGAGGATTAGGTATTATTATTTATCCCCATTTTACAGATGCTTACAAGTATAAACAAATGCAGAGGGAGGTTGAATAACTTGTGTAGTATCATACAGCAAATCAAATCATAGTAGGCACCCAGCCTCTTTAACTTGGGAGACTTGACCCTGTTGTATACACCTTGCAGTTTATTCTTTGAAAATTTCAGACCAGTCTTTTGTCAGCTAGGTCACTTTGAAATAAAGATGATCTAAGTAATAATGTGGTTTTAGGAAGATACTAAAATACATACAAAAATGAAAATAGAAATGAATTCATTTTAGGGTAATCATAATAATCATATTTGAATGATCTTGAGCCCTTTTATTCTTCATTTTATTGGTTCTCAGTAGTATTCAACACAGTTAACAACTCTGGAAACAGTCTGTCCCTTTGGCTTTTCTGGTATATGAGTTCTCTGCTCACAGTGTTCTCCAACTCTAAAGCTGCCAAGTGAACTGTGGAAGCATTTTCATGTATTTTTGGTTATTTTATCTTGCTACATTTATTTTTGTTTGTTTATGTTACAGAGTAGAGGTTAAATAAATAAACCCAAAGCATTACAAAAATAAGAATCAACCTTAAAAAGATTTGAAAAGTTATATAATTTTAAAATATCTTTAAAGTGAAACCTTACGTTAATCATTACCAGGCTCTCTTTCCAGTTTCATTTTACATTTCCATGTCAAAAAGAACATTCAAGGCCTTTGTCATTGCAGCCATTGGCTTTTATTTCTGTATTTAAAAAGAGTTCATGCCAAAGAGTGGACAGAGACTGAAAGGATGAAGCAGTAGAGCTTTCCTTGTCTAATTCATGTTTCCCTGAAATGATTTGAAGAAGGAAAAACAGTATTGGTGTCCAGCACACTGCTTTATCTCTGAGGCTTGTTTAAAAATGTTGGTTCACTTTGTCTGAGTCCTGGTTCCCTCTCTGACTAATGTTTGCTCCCAGCCCCTTGAACCAGATCAAACTCAGGACCCTTCTGAGGTTTTCAGGTGGTTTCATGGGATGGACTCGGCCTTCTGGTCCAATCATCTTGATCAATCGCTTCATTCATCGAACCCAAGCTCCAGGCAATACCGGCATGGTCCTGTGAGACCCCCAAGCACAGCTCAGATCTTGCATGCTCTCCCAAGCTTGTAAACAACTCATGCTGTGACACGCTGCGTCCAGTTGACCACCCTGCCCAGGGCCGAGCCCTAGCCAGGCAGCAGCTGCCCTGGACACTCCGTGCTGCTGTGTACCCGCTTCTGCCCTTAGCAAATGCCTTTGATGAGATGTTTTCCATCAGGCAGTCCTCCTGGGGTCCACCCACTGGGCCTGTCCTTCTGTTTTAATTATCACATGTATATGTGTAGTTGATTTGTTTGACAAAGGTTCGATCAATTCTTACCACCAAACTGAGAAGATTATTTTATAAATCAAATCTGATGAAGTAATCACTGTCTATAGAGGTCCAATTTTCAAGTTAAGGAAAACAATTGTACTTTATAGATAATATAAAATAAAAACTTAAAAAAAAAATGTTGGTTCTAGGGAGTCAGATTTTTTTCCTTACCAGATTATTTTGTTATAATGATATCTGAAAAGAAAAAAGAAGGAAAAATACATGTACACATATGCATACAGAGAGCTGTTTATATAAAGCTGTTCACGGTGTTTGTGTACTAATACTGGAATGCCAGCTGCTTAATTCTGAGCGCCTGCAGAGATGGATTGATCTGTTGATCTGTCTCTCTGAGGCAGGTGTGTGTGTGTATGTGTATTTGCTTTGGTGTATATATACTAGACTTTAATTAAGATTTTGAATCATTATCAAACAATGCATTTTTTATTGCCTGATTGATTTTAGAATATAAACTAAGAGAATTATATTGCTCTAGTTACATTGCAAAGGAATCTGCAGCTACTATCTCATTTCTTTTCACATCATCCGCATGAAATAGGGAAAGCCAGAGATTATGTCTTCAGTCAGCAGATGGTAAGTCACAATGCAGTAAAATGATCTATTCAGTCACTCAGACAATTGACATGCTTAAATTTAGGTCTTCTGTCAGCTCAGCATGTAAGTCACATACCCATATTGTCTTTTAAAATTAATCTTAAATATATACAGATATCTAACAAGAGAAACAACCTTCTTCGGTCACTTGATCACTTAGGGCTGTGTGTTGAGGAAGAGTTGGAAAAATGTTTACTTTTTAAAAATTCCCAAGACCAGAAGTTGAGCTGTTTCTCAGGTATGGCCTTGCATGCTTTTGAGACTGAGAGGAAGCTCCTGCTTAAAGTAGATGTTTCTCACAGTGTCTGTTGCAAGACAATCAAATAAGCAAGCAGCACGCGGCACAGGCAGGAGGACTTGGAGTTTGCATGTGGGTCCTTGATCTCCCAAAATCTCATAGTGAGACGTGTAGACAGGTCAGGCTGGATGGACTGAGGGTTTTGCTTCAGTAGAAGAACTAGCCTTTTTCTTTTTAAATTATGTATATCTGTTTGTTTATTTTTGGCTGTACTGTGTCTTTGTTGTTGCAAGTGGGCTTTCTCTAGCAGAGTTCCATGTGCTATACAGTAGGTCCTTGTTGGTTATGCATTTTAAATACAGTGTGTACATGTCCACCCCAAACTCCCCCACTATCTCTTCCTCTCATCCTTCTCTCTGGTAACTATACGTTCATTTTCTAAGTTGATGAGTCCCTTTCTGTTGTGCAAGTTCACTTTTATCATTTCTTTTTGGATTCCACATATAAAGGATGTCATATTTCTTCTCTGTCTGGCTTTACTCAGTATGACAATCTCTTTGTCCATCCATGTGGCTGCAAATGGCATTATTTCATTCTTTTTTATGACTGAGTAGTATTCCATTATATATATAAACCACATCTTCTAAAGCCATTTATCTACTGATGGATACTTAAGTTGCTTCCATGTCTAGGCTGTTGTAAGC
This sequence comes from Antilocapra americana, assembly GCA_007570785.1. Classification (NCBI taxonomy): domain Eukaryota; kingdom Metazoa; phylum Chordata; class Mammalia; order Artiodactyla; family Antilocapridae; genus Antilocapra; species Antilocapra americana. Next base: position 21,087,562 of record ML664161.1, read on the forward strand.
AGTGCTGCAGTGAACATTGGGGTACATGTATCCTTTTTGATCATGTTTTTCTCCAGATATATGCCCAGGAGTGGGATCGCAGGTTCATATGACAGTTCTATTTTTAGTTTTTTAAGAAATCTTCATACTGTTCTCCATAGTAGCTGTACCTGTTTACATTCTCACTAACAGTTTAGGAGAGTTCCCTTCTCTCCACACCCTCTCCAGCATTTATTGTTTGTGGATGTTTTGATGATAGCCATTCTGGCTGGAGTAAGGTGATATCTCATTGTAGTTTTGATTTGCATTTCTGTAATAATTAGCAATGTTCTTTTAATTAAATTTTAAATGTTTGGATCATTGTGCATGCGTGCTAAGTCGCTTCAGTTGTGTCTGATTCTGTGTAACCCTGTGCACTGTAGCTTGCAAGGTTCCTCTGTCCACGGGTTTCTCTAAGCGAGAATATCAGACTGGGTTGCCATGCCCTCCTCCAGGGGATCTTCCTGACCCAGGGATCGAACCCTCATCTCTTATATCTCCTGAATTGGCAGGGGGGTTCTTTACCACTAGCACCACCTGGGAAGCTCTTGAATCATTGTAGATTCACATTTAGTTGTAAAAATTAATGTAAACAGATCCATTACTTTTAACTCAGTTTTTCCCAGTGGGAAAATTTTGCAAAGCTATAGTACAAGTACTTAATCAGGATATTGACCAGTGCAGTAAAGATACCAAAAAACGTCATCATCACCACATGCATCCCTCATTATGTCCTTCTGTAGCCATGACTACTTCTATCCTGTCAACCCTTGGCAACCATTAATTGTTCTCCATTTCTGTCATTTTCTCATTTCAAGAATGCTATATAAATAGAATTTTTAGTATGTAACCTTTGGGGATTGACCTTTTTAAATTCAGCTTAATTCTTTGGAGATTCATCTAGGTGGTTGTATCAGTAGTTTGTTGCTTTTTTATTGCTGAGTTGTATTCCATAGCATGGATGGATATAGCACAGTTTGATTAACCATTCACTCATTGAAGGACATCTACATTGTTTCCAGCTTGGGGCTGTTAAAAATAAAGCCGCTATAATATAAGTTTGTATAAGCTTTCTTCATTTCTCTGAGAGAAATGTTGAAGAGTGCAATTGCTGGGTCATAAAATAGCTGCATCTTTGATTTTTTTTTTTAAGAAACTACCAAATTGTGTTATTCCATTTTATATTTTCAGCAACAATAGATGAATGATCTGGTTTGTCCATGTCCTCACCAGTATTTGGTGAAGTCACTCTCAATTTTATTTTTGCTATTCTTATAGATGTGTGGTGATATCTCATTGTGGTTTAACTTCTGTCAAATTTTGTTCATGTGTTTTGCCTATGTTCTGATTAGATTTCCATTTTACTGTTGAGTTTTGATAATTTTAGATTTTTAAAAAATGTATTCTACATTCTTGTTGTTTGTCTAATAGGTGATTCTCCCAGTCAGTAACTTTTCTTTTTATACTTTTTAGCAGGGCCTTTTGCAGAGCAAAAGTTTTAAATTTTGATGAAGTCCAGTTTCTTTTTCCTTTTATGCCTTGGCATCAGGTCTAAGAACTCTTTGCCTAACCTGGGATCTTGAAGACTTTTTCCTGTGTGTGCTTTTTTTTTAAGTTTTATAGTTTCATGTCTGTACTTAAATCTGTGATATTTTGAGTTAAATTTTACATAACTTAGACTTAGATTGAAGGTTTATTTTTATTTTTTGGCGTATAAATGTCCAAATGCTCTGGCAATATTTGTTGAAAAAGCTATCTTTTCCGCACCGAATTGCTTTAGCACCTTTGTCAAAAATGAGTTGGATGTATTTGTGTGGGTCTATTTCTCAGTTCTCCTTTCTGTTTCATTGATCTATGTGTCTGTACTTCTGCCAGTGCCACAGTCTTGGTTAACTATATCTGTATATAGTAAGTCTTGAAATTGGATAAAGTGATTCTTCTACTTTATTTTTCATATCAAAATTATTTCAGCTATTCTAATTTCCTTTCCACATATATTATAGAATATTCTTGTCTATACAAAAAATCTTGTGAGGATTTTGATAGAAATTATCAATATATTATACCTATGTATCAATTTGGGCAGAATTGACATCTTTACCATGTTGGTCTTCCAGTATAATTGCTATACATGATTTATTAGATTTATACCTAGTCAGTTTACCTGCCTTCCCACCCCCCACTTCTTTTCTTTGCAATTGTAGATGGGATTGAATTTTTATTTTTGGTGGCCATGGGTTCACGAATAGCATATAGTTGATTTTTGTGTTTATCTTGTATCCTGCAATCTTGCTGGACTCACTTCTTTGTTCTAGGAATTTTTGTGTAGATTCCTTAGGATTTGCTGTGTAGACAACCATATTATCCACATATAGGAACAGTTTTATTTTTCCTCCAAATCTATGCCTTCTCCCCTGCCACATGCAACACCACCCCTGCCAATGACTGGAACTTCCAGGGCAGTACTTCTAGGGCTGGAACTTCTTCCCATGTTGAATAAGACTGGTGAGAGCTGACATTCTTGCCTTGTTCCCAGTCATAGTTAAAACATTTGATTTTTCACCCTTAAGTGTAATGTTAGTTGCATATTTATTGCAGATACTCTTTATAAAGTCATGGAAATTTCCCTCTCTTTTTTTCTAAGAGTTGTTTTTCATGAATAGATGTTGAATTTTGTCAGATTTAGTTTATTCACTGATATGATTTTTTTCATTTGTCAATTTAGTTCAGTTCAGTCACTTAATCGTGTCTGACACTTTTTGACCCCATGAACCGCAGCACGCCAGGCCTCCCTGTCCATCACCAACACCCGGAGTTTACCCAAACTCATGTCCATTGAGTCGGTGATACCATCTCTGTCATCCCCTTCTCCTCCTGCCCTCAATCTTTCCCAGCATCAGTGTCTTTTCAAATGAGTCAGCTCTTTACATCAGGTGGCCAAAGTATTGGAGTTTCAGCTTCAACTTCAGTCCTCCCAATGAACACCCAGGACTGATCTCCTTTAGGATGGACTGGTTGGATCTCCTTGCAGTCCAAGGGACTCTGAAGAGTCTTCTCCAATACCACAGTTCAAAAGCATCAATTCTTTGGCACTCAGCCTTTTTCACTGTCCAACTCTCAACATCTATACATGACTACTGGAAAAACCATAGCCTTGACTAGATGGACCTTTGTTGGCAAAGTAATGTCTTTGCTTTTTAATATGCTGTCTAGCTTGGTTGTAACTTTCCTTCCAAGGAGTAAGCGTCTTTTAATTTCATGGCTGCAGTCACCATCTGCAGTGATTTTGGAGCCCCTCCCAAATAAAGTCTCTCACTGTTTCCACTGTTGCCCCAGTTATTTGCCATGAAGTGATGGGACTGGGTGCCATGATATTAGTTTTCTGAATGTTGAGATTTAAGCCACCTTTTTCACTGTCCTCTTTCACTTTCATCAAGAGGCTCTTTATTTCTTCTTCACTTTCTGCCATAAGGGTGATGTCATCCGCATATCTGAGGTTATTGATATTTCTCCTGGCAATCTTGATTCCAGCTTGTGCTTCATCCAGCCCAGGGTTTCTCATGATGTACTCTTACTGTTAGTTAAATAAGCAGGATGACAATATACAGCCTTGACGTACTCCTTTTCCTATTGGGAACCAGTCTGTTGTTCTATATCCAGTTCTAACTGTTGCTTCTTGACCTGCATACAGGTTTCTCAAGAGGCAGGTCGGGTGGTCTGGTATTCCCATCTCTCAGAATTTTCCACAGTTTATTGTGATCCACACAGTCAAAGGCTTTGGCATAGTCAATAAAGCAGAAATAGATGTTTTTCGGAAACTCTCTTGCTTTTTTGATGATCCAGCAGATGTTGGCAATTTGATCTCTGGTTCCTCTGCCTTTTCTAAACCCAGCCTTAACATCTGGAAGTTCGTGGTTCACATATTGCTGCAGCCTGGCTTGGAGAATTTTGAGCATCACTTTACTAGCGTGTGAGATGAGTGCATTTATGCAGTCGTTTGAGCTTTCTTTGGCACTGCCTTTCTTTGGAATTGGAATGTAAACTGACCTTTTCCAGTCCTGTGGCCATTGCTGAGTTTTCCAAATTTGCTGGCATATTGAGTGCAGCACTTTCACAGCATCATCTTTGAGGATTTGAAATAGCTCAACTGGAATTCCATCACCTCCACTAGGTTTGTTGGTAGTGTGCTTCTTAAGGCCCATATTCCTGCCTCTAGGTAAGTGATGTCTGGCTCTAGGTGGGTGATCACACCATCATGATTATCTGGGTTGTGAAGATCTTTTTTTGTACAGTTTTTCTGTTTATTCTTGCCATTTCTTCTTAATATCTTCTTCTGTTAGGTCCCTACCATTTCTGTCCTTTATTGAGCCCATCTTTGCATAAAATGTTTCCTTGGTATATCTGATTTTCTTGAAGAGATCTGCAGTCTTTTCCACTATTGTTTTCCTCTATTTCTTTGTACTAATCATTGAGGAAGGCTTTCTTATCTCTCCTTGCTATCCTTTGGAACTCTGCATTCAAATGGGTGTATCTTTCCCTTTCTCCTTTTGTTTTTCGCTTCTCTTCTTTTCACAGCTATTTGTAAGGCCTCCTCAGACAGCCATTTTGCTTTTTTGCATTTCTTTTTCTTGGGGATGATCTTGATACCTGTCTCCCATTCAGTGTCATGAACCTCCGTCCATAGTTCATTATTAATTAGATGATTTATATTGATTGTTTTGAGTTTTAAACCAACTCTACATTCCTTAGGTAAATCCGCTTGGTTATGAAATATTATCTATTCTAATGTGAATAGCTGTGCTTATGAAGAATGGTAATCTGTTTTGTTTTCTTATAATGCCTTTGTGTGGTTTTGGTGTTGGAGTTATGCTGACTTCATAGAATTAGTTGTGAATTATTACCTCCTTTCAGTGTTACGGAAGAGTTGATTTTAATAATAATTTATAATAATTGATATTATTTAATTCCTTAAATGTTTGATAAAATTTACCATCGAAAGTAAAAGTCTTGAGTTTTCTTTGTCCGAAATTTTTAAGGTACACTTTCTTAGAGATTATGTAGTTCTATTTGAGTGAGCATTGATATTTTCTGTTCAGCCATTTCATCCAAGTTTCATCATTCAACAACAACTCACGACATTTTCATTACCCTTTTCATATCTGGAGGATCTATAGTGATGTCATCTCTGTTGTGATTTATTTTGTTAATTTCTGATTTAATTTCATTGTGGTCTGAAAACATACTTTGTGTGACTTGAATCTTTTTAAATTTGAAACTTGCTTTATGGCCTAAAATATATCATTTATCTTAGTAAATGTCCTGTGTGTTTAAGAAAAATGTATGTTTTGCTGATGTTGGAGTGTTTCAAAAATGTCAGTTTATAAATTTCTTTAAAGCTATCAGTTCAGTGGGCTTCCTTGGTAGCTCAGCTGGTAAAGACTCTACGTGCAATACAGGAGACCCTGGTTCAATTCCTGGGTCACGTAGTTTCCCTGGGTAAGGGATAGGTTACCCACTCTAGTATTCATGGGTTTCCCTGGTGGCTCAGACAGTAAAGAATCAATTCGTTATATACCACTGTCATTATTGACTTTATAATCTTCAAATGTGATCAGTATTCCTTCTTTGAAGAGTTTTAGAGAAAGTTTATTTTTTAGGTGGAAAGAACATTTATTTTCTGATATATGATTCCTTTCTAATTTTTTTGTATTGGGATCAGATGATATTTTGTGTACTAATTCTACTTTTTGGAGTTTATTTAGGGTTTTTTTGATGTGTCTGTGGCCCAATGTATGATAACTTTTCATTAGTGTTCCATCAGCACTTGAAATATAGTGTTTTGTGTGTTTTCACAGAAACTAGTTCGTTATCAGTCAGATTTTTAAATTGTTAGATATCCTAACTCCTTACCCTTTTTTCATCTACCCAGTTTCTCGTGGACAGTGAGAAGTAAATTAAAGTGCCCTGTTACAGTGCTCTTTTCTCTGTTTTTCCTTCCGTCTTCTAAGCCTTAGGAGAATTAGCACTCTATAATATAGAATGTACCATGTTGTAATTTGGCATATACAAATATGAAATTGATCTTCATGATGGTTTATTTACTCACTTAATGCCATTTTAGCCTGAATTTTACTTTAGCTGATAAACAACATTTAATCTGATCACAGTCCTGTTTTTCTTTGCATAGAGTTTGATGGTTGGCTTTTTAAAAAGATTTCAGATTTTTGCTTTTTTCAGATTTAATCTGAAAATCTTAGATGAATTAAAACAAATAATTTTTGTTTTTATTTTTTTAAAAGAAAACCTTTTACCACTTTTTACCGGTGTGTACTTCTGATATTTAAGATTGTGTCTTTCATTACAGTGATTACCTTTGTAATTATAGTATTGTATAGTTCCCGTCATCCTCTATTTTTTGTTGGGGGGGCATTGGTCCTTTCTGGAGAAGGCAGTGGCACCCACTCCAGTACTCTTGCCTGGAAAATCCCATGGATGGAGGAGCCTGGTAGGCTGCAGTCCATGGCGTCACTAAGAGTTGGACACTTCTGAGCGACTTCACTTTCACGCATTGGAGAAGGAAATGGCAACCCACTCCAGTGTTCTTTCCTGGAGAATCCCAGGGATGGGGGAGCCTGGTGGGCTGCCGTCTACGGGGTCCCACAGAGTCGGACACGACTGAAGTGACTTAGCAGCAGCATCGGTCCTCTCTGTTATTTAGCACAATTTTCTTTATTCTTCCTCCTTAGCATAATTTTCTGTATTGTTTCTCCTCAACCCCTCCTCATTGCCAGATTTTAACCATAATCTTTTATACTGTTAAAAATGTTTCTACTTCTAAGTTTGTGAGTTTTAAAGGATACCTTTTGACTATTACTATACAGATGAGGCTACTTAATCTTCCAGCTTTCTTTTTTCTTTCTCCTCCCAATTTGTCTTCATATAAGTCTTTTCCTCACTGTCAGGGTATCTGTTTGTTTTAGGCTTACTTTTTAAGTTAAATATAGTTCTGCTGATCACCAGTGCTTTTGCTATAGTTTCCCCAGTCATTTCTTGGCTGCTGAGTCAGTTCCTTCAAGAAAGGCTAATTCCCTGGTGGTCCAGTGGTTAGGACTCTACACTCTCACTGTTGAAGGGGCCCAGGCTCAATTCCTTTTAGGGAAACAGATTCCACAAGCCTCCCCGTGAGGCCAAAAATAAACCAAGGGCTAATGAATCACCTTCAGTCTCATTAGTAAAGTCTTTAACTACCCTGAAGCTGTAAAGTTCACAGTGGTGGCTGTGTGATTTCCAAAATTCTTGTTTTCAATTGAAAGCTTGAATTTTAATCATTAGCAACATGTTCCTTTTTTCCCCTGAAAGTGACAGCTTTACTCTTTTCCATTTCTGAAAAAATTATCATCATACCCTCAAGTCTGAACGGATATCTTTTTCTGTCAGTCATCGTACTCCATGATAGAAGTGATTGGTTCAGCTCATAACTCAAACAGTTGCACAAATAATTTTGTTGAGACAGCTATAGTGCTTTGCTGTGCAACAGAAGTGCTTTAGTCCTATTTCTTGTTTCATCACACAGAATTTTTTTTTTTAATGTAACTTGAAGGTTGAGATTTAATAAAATTAGTGAAAAGCAGTGCTTCATCAAGGACAGTCTTTTTTTGTTGTGTTTTGACTGCACTGGGTCTTTGTTGTTGCTCACGCCTTTTCTCTAGTTGCGGTGAGTTGGGGCCGCTCTGTAGTTGCCGTGTGTGGGCTTCTCATTGCGGTGGTTCCTCCTGTTATGGCGGTGGGCTTAGCTGTCCTGCAGTATGTGGGGTATTTCCTGACCAGGGATCAAACCCATGTCCAGCTGCATTGGTAGGTGACCACTGGACCACCGAGGAATCCCCTAAGGGCAGTCTAGAGTGAAAATGGCATTTTTTCCCTTTCCTCTGAGGTTATGACTGTGAAGAATATGATGACTGCTAGTCTAGATCGATTCCACTGCTTGGATTCGGGCTAAGAAGACAGCAGTTTAACTGATCCTTGTTGCATTATATTTGCCAATGTGAACATGCTGAATAATAAAAGTGAAATCTTCATATTATTATTAAGATTATAATATCATGAAAATATTTAACTTCACAAAACTCTTGAGTCTTGAAGACCTCCTGTGGTCCTCTTATGAGTCACACTTTGAGAACAACTGATATCATCTTAATTATGCTAAATGATTAGAAAAAGGCAAAGAAATATAACAGTTTTAAATAGTATTTTCTCTTAGTGGTAAAATTATGGAGGACATTTTATCTTTTAAAATGTCCTTGTGAATTTTTTGAATGGTCTTTGAGTTCATATTACTTTCATGAAGAAGAATATCGTGCTTCACATTCTTGGCTATAAAATGTAGGCTTCTAACCAGAAGGGGACAAATGTTTAATAAAAGACTCATTTTTTTTTTCCCAGATATGGAGGCTATTTGGTCAAGATTTGGCCAAAAGTAAAATGATATGGAAGAGGTTTAAAAAAAAAAAAGGAAGCCTCGAGAGAACAATGTTTTTTGAGTTGTTGAGTCTTCAAATTTTGGTCTCTAGCTTTTATATTGAAAAGCATTTTTGCCTTTCCTTAAGAATCTTGAAAGTGTTGTTCTGTTATCTTCTGTCATTGAATACTACTGTGGGAAAATCTGAGGCTAGCTAGGTGTTTTTTTGTCCTCTCTCAAAATTTATCTTATTTATTGGCTACTTAGTTTGGGTAATCCAGTAATTTTACTGGGTCTCAGAATAATCATCCTAGGCCATTTTTTCCCTGCACTATTAATATGTAGATTGACAACTGTAGAAGAAAAATCTCATGAAGATTTTCTTGGATTGTATCTTGAACTATTTGTTCTATTCTGTTGTTTTAGTTTTCTTATTCAAGGATTTCACTTACGCATATATTGATGTTTTGTCTTTATCTTCCTCCCCTTCTACTCCTCCTTCCCCTCTCACCTTTCTCCCCCCAGTTCTCTGCAAGCTGGTTCTCACCCATTACTGTGCTTACCATCTAATCACAAAGATAAAATACCCTTTTACTACTGATACTGATGATATCCTAATCTATAAATAAAATTAAATGTTCATCTTTTATTCATCCCCTGTGCTGTATTAAATAGTGATGAACATGCCTTCCTTTTAAAAATTCTGTATCCTGTAGATATCTATGACTGTATGCTCTTTTTTTTTTTTCTTTTCTTCTAACTTTTAAACTTTTGTGACTGTTCCTGAGTTGGATTTTGTTTCCATCCTCTGACCATGTCATAAATATTGGTCGTCCTCAAGATGTAGTTCACTGTTCACTGATTTTTTTCCCCCTGTTATTGCTGGACAGTTTTCTTCATGTATATTTCCTCTCATAAATTAGATGTGTGTAATTGTTACCTGCGTGTTTCAGATTACTATATCCAATTGCTTACTGTTCAACATCTAAGTAAAGATGTTCCTCAAAGCTATTATGATAGCCCAGGCTACATTTAGCTTCTTCCTTCTGACACCCCTTCTTTTATTCCTTATCTCATTTCATGACATTGTCATCTAACCATCACTCAAACTAGAAACTTAGCAGTTTCATAGACTCCTTATGCCTTCTTACCCACAACCAGTCTGTCACCAACATCTACAGTTTTTCTTTATAAATAGTTATTCATTCTATCTGCCATTTTTTATGCCTACTCTCACTACCCCAGTTTAATCTCCTGTTTCCATCTTGGACTGTAATGACCACCTATCTTCAGTCTTGGTTTTCCAGATCCTCCCGTTATAGAATCAACAGATTGGTTTGTCTGCATGTATTAATCTGGTGGTTTCACTCTCCATTATCCCTGTAGTTTATTGTTAGTACTTAATACTAGACTAGGCACTTAATTCCTCATTTTATGCCTTTCATAATTCTAAATATACTTTAATATTCTACCTAGTAATTATAATATTTGAAGTTTTATGGGTCTCCCCCTGTTGTTTGTAGTTTCTGCTGCCATTTACTTATGATACGCTATTTCATGAGGTGCTTTAAAATTTTTTATTTTGAGCACATCTTTAGTGATACTTTTTCAGGTCTTATTTTGCCTGTGTCAAATACTGTTCCTAGAATTTTCTTCTTTCAAGTGCCCTAGGAGTATCCTTTTTTCAGGATCACCTTTTATGTTCATTTCTTGGCTTGATTATTCCCACACTAAGGAGATAGTGGAAAGTCAAGTCCCAAATCCACCTATAGGCAGGATCTTGATTATAAATTCTCAGAGAGTACAGATTTATCCCCACTGAGTCCAGGCATCCAGGCAGAGACAGACAGTGTTTCTTATGATCTTTCTATGCCTATAGGCAGGTTTTTTTTTTACCCCCTAATTTCCTTTCACTAAGGAGGCATCTTTTAAGAATCCTGGTTTCAGGAAGGTCTTTGTTTCACTTCTTTATGTTGCAAGAATCAAGGCCTATGCTTGTTTCTGACATTAAAACCCAAGCTCTTCTATGAATAACAAATTTATAAGACAGTCTGAGTGACAACTCAGGGCTTGTTGTTTTGGTTTGCAGTTCCCTTTTCAATTTTAAACCCTGAGTATTGCCCCTATTTTGTGAGGGGGGAGCTCAACTATGTATTTTAAAGAGTTTATTAAATTTCCCCAATGTTTCTAAGGTTTTTTTTTTGTTTGTTTTCTTCTGGAGATTATTCATCTCACTCTGTATTCTCACTCAGGGTTTAGACTTAATACAGCTCTAACACGTTTCAAATCTATGGTTTTAGTTTCTGTTTTTGAAGAACCTAAGTAAGATTCTAATGTAGTCATGAGGAATATTGATAACTAAAGGAAGCAGGATGGATGGCACACGAATAGCCTTTCAGAATCATAGGTCCTTCTTCCGCTTACTTCTCTCTCAGATAATGAGGATTCCTCAGTTTTTGCTCTTTTTGTCAGAGGATTGTTAAACATGTGGTATTCTCTTCTTTACATAGTGTCTCCTCTGTTCTGATGGGATACTCTTCTGCACATAACCTAAGCCTTCCAGGATGTTTAAAGGAAACCATTGCTCCTCAGCTAACAGAAAATGAGAGAGCACGGCTGAAATGTTAATGCCTGGGTACTTGACAAGTTCTAGTCATAATAAGCTACTGCTCCTTCCTCAAACAGTTTCTCTTTAAAAAGGCCAAAATTATGGGTTGCCATTTGCTTGATATACGAGTCTATACATGATGAATTTTAAAAAATCAAAATATTTTGAAACTGTGATATTAAATCAACCTTAAAATAGCTGGTTTGGAGGATTGTGGCAAAATATGGACAACTTTAATCACCCGAACTACCAGTGGGACCAACTAACTGTATTATATTATCAATTTGATCTATTTCTTTCCTTGCAGATTTTCTTTACAAAATTGTGAGATAATTACATATTTTCAATGTTGTTATAATGTTGTAAGCTCTTTATTAACTTGTATTATCTACATAATATTTTATTTAAATAGCAATTTACTTAACTGTTTTCCCATGTTGTATGTTTAATTTCAATATCTCCTTCCCCTCTGCCTTCTTCTCCTCTTTGTTTTATTATAGAGCTGTAGAGAATACCTTAATACAATAATTTTTTTTCCTTCTTAAATGTATTTAGGATGTATTTCCAGATAGAATTACTGGGTAAAAGTGTTTTCACATTTTTAAGGCTTTTGACACAGAATGCCAAATTGCCTACCAAAAGTATAGTGCCAAGTTGTATTCTCCCAACAGTTTAACAGTACCTGAAACAGACTACTTATATTACGTGTTGTGTCTATCCAGGGGGCCACTGGACAGAGTTGTGGTTCTGATGCTTTCTTTATTGTTTCTCTGCAGGATATGGTACCCGTCATAGTTGATTACTGCCTTCTACTACAGCGAAAGTGAGTATACATTGCCTGTCAGGTTCAATTATTTTGAATCCTACTTGCCTGTTGCTTATATTATAATACTGCTATGAATTTGACTGGTTTTTTTAAAACAGTGAATTTACAGAAATTTGATGCTTCAAACATTTTCAGTCCATTTATCTAATAAAATTAACTTGTCCAATATAGATGCTGTGGGTATATCATCTGTAAATTTATGTGGTAGAATAGTGGAGATGAAGAACATAGCAAAAGAACAGTACTACTTAAAGATCTTAAAAGTGTATGATTCATGCATTTTATATATATATATATATATATGTATCTATATATAGAGAGAGCATATATATATATGTGCTTTTTTATGAATCATCACTAAAATACAGTATTTCATACCATTCAAAAAAAGGCAAGATTTATTGTGTTTCCACAGTGTTGGTTTTTGGGGCTTCTTTATTTAAAATAAATCAGTGTAAGTATACTCTTGATTAGATTCTGTTTATTTAAATAGTAACTGTGTAAATTAACCAGCCTGTGCTATTTCATAATTCTTCAGATTTATAATAATAGTTAGCGTCCTATATTCCAGATTTTGTTCTAAGTGCTTTCCATTAATTTATCTATCTTTTATAACAAATTATTTAACTTTTATAATAGTGAGGTAGGTATCATTATTATCTTTATTTTACATATGAGGTTCCAGAAGCAGTATGTGATTAAGTAACTTGCCAAAGCTTGCTCCTACTTCTTTTGAGGAGCAAAGGTAGGGTTCTAATGCAGGCGGTCTAGCTCCTGGGTCTTTTGCTCTTAGCTACCAGCTTGTACCACTTCTTCAGTAGTGGAGGACAGCTGTGAGGATCCAGTGCAGATACTCCCCAACTCCTGAATTGATGTCTGTTCAGGTTGCTTGAATCATATACAGTTGGATCATACTTAGAAAACATCAGTGAAGGTTATCAAGAAGACAGTTATTTGCTGTGTCAGACATTCAGTTAAGTCACAAAGGGCTCTAGCTTCTGTTTACTTAGGGCTCATTCATTCCAATGATTTAGCTATAACATTATATGTACTTATCCAATGAGGTATATTGTATTCACGGTTGGGGTATTGTTGAGAACATTGTTTTACATTATGCATTATATTGTGTTTACATTTACATTATATTGTCTTCTTTATAAAGACCCATGGAAGATATTTCTCTTATATCTAGTGGGGGTATTGTTTGGTTCTGTTTATATATTTAGTGTACACTGGCCAGTGTTAGAATTGATGCTCTTGCTCCCTTCAAACAGTCTCTGAATTGGTAATTATTGCATCATTAAAGCTGAGTTCTTCACAGTTTTTAATTGTTAAATTGATAGTTCAGAAAGTGAATTTGGTCATTTTCTCTGTCAATTTGAATTTATGAATGATAAACTCCAAATAGAATCTTTAATATGAGTGTTAAAAGTTATGTAGAAGACTTTTTTGATGGCCCTCTGTTATTCAGAATGGATTTTTTCTGTTACACTCTCTGTAGGAAGCTAAATTTGAAGTAATAAACATCTGTTTTGAAATTAGCCCTTCCAGGAAACAGAGTCTGCACCCTGAAGAGTAATGCCTAAGTGCAGAGAGAAACACAAGAGCGAAAAACTTTTTTTGTATATACGTTTCTTTCTCCCTCTTTCTCTGATGCTCTAATAAATACTCTCCCAGGATGAAAGGAAATGTCTTAGAATTTTGTTTTATTTTTATTTGAAGTTAGAGATACAGATAGAAGTTGCTGAGTTATATTTTTCTTGCTTCTTTATTATAGCCTCTTACTGGTTAAGAAAAAAACATAGTTTTGCCATTAATCTTACCAGCACTGCATGCTGCAGTTTGTCACAGGAGTGCCTTATTTGTCAACTTTTATGCTCTGGTTACTGAATTTTTAGCTCTTTAATTCTCCTCCCCCAAACTTTTTGTGCTAAGCTGAAATATATAATTATCTTTCCTAGCATGTTGTTTTTAACAACACATTACAGGGTGCAAGGGCTAGCAAATACATTTTCCTTAAATTCATTAGAGTTACTTTGTTACTCTTATTTTATCTTTTCTTATAGTAAAGCTTCATTAATCTCAGTTTCTTTTACTTGGCTAGTAGTTGGTAATCACAAAAATGTAATGGATTATTGATTTAAAATGAAACTAACATGAAAAATACTCCAATAAATGTAAAGCAAAGGGGAAAATGATGCAAAAATTACATTTGTGGCTATGAGAAAAACATTAATGGATATAGACACCCCCTCTCCCCCAGATATTGCAAATACTGTTTATTGAAAAGCAGCATGAAGCAAACCTAGAGCCTATTATACGGAGTGAAGTAAGTGAAAAAGACAAATATCATATATTAATGCATATATATGGAGTCTAGAAAGATGGTACTGATGAACATACCTACAGGGCAGCAATGGATATTCAGACATAGAGAACAGACTTTTGGACACAGTACGGGAGAGAGAAGGTGGGATGATTTGAGAGAGTAGCATTGAAGCATGCTTACCAATGTAAAGTAGATGGCCAGTGAGAATTTGCTATGTGATACAGGGAACCCAAAGCTGATGCTCTCTGACACCCCAGAGGGATGGGATGGGGAGGGAGGTTTAAGAGGGAGGGGACACATGTATACTATTGTTGATTCATGTTGATGCATGGCAGAAACCATCACAATATTGTAAAGTAATTGTCTTCTATTAAAAATAAAAGACCATTGAAACTTCCCTGATGGTCCAGTGGCTAAGACTCTGCACTCCCAGTGCAGGGGTCCCAGATTCAATCCCTGGTTGAGGAGCTAAAGCTCACATGCTGCAGCTAAGACCTAGCACAGCAAAATATATAATAAATTAAAATAAATCAATAAAATAAAAGACTGTTTAAAAAAAAAAAGCAATGTGGAGTTCTGTGCATTTGTAGCCAGTCCATTTATCATTTGTCCCCTTACAGGACTTCAGGTGAGGCAAGTCCCCATCCCATTACTTCAGAATCTACTCTGTCCTTTTTGTGGAACTTGTCGTAAAAGACCACATCTGTGGATGAACCATCTACCACTTTTCACAGCTGATGTGAGGCACATATGTAAAGATTACACATTTAGCAAATAAATAAGTAATCAGTCAATCCTAACAGGTAAATAGAATTAGCACAGTTATTGTATTTAAAAAAGAGTTAGAGAATCAGTGAATTATATAAGTCAGTACATTGCATGCATGGAAACACAGATTGCCAGTCATCAGAGAACTGAAAACAGTGATATTGTTTAATTTATAATTAAATTATATGGGGAAAAAACTAAAGACAATTATCCATTGAAACTGTTGAAATTATACATTGCTGATGGCTATGTGAATTTGTGCTGTGATGCTTTTTGGAGATAATTTAGTTTTTTAAAGTTTCATTTATTTTTTAATTGGTGAAACATTGCTTTACAATTTTGTGTTGGTTTCTGCTATACAACAACATGAATCAGCCATAATTATATATATATAAAATATCCCTCTCCTCCCTTCCTTCCCCTCCTCCATGCCACCCCTTTGTGTCACCACAGAGCTCCAGGCTGGACTCCATGTATTATTTAGCAACATCTAAGGCAATGGCACCCCACTCCAGTACTCTTGCCTGGGAAATCCCATGAATAGAGGAGCCTGGTAGGCTGCAGTCCATGGGGTCTAGGAGTCAGACACGACTGAGCGACTTCACTTTCACTTTTCACTTTCATGCATTGGAGAAGGAAATGGCAACCCATTCCAGTGTTGTTGCCTGGAGAATCCCAGGGACGGGGGAGCCTGGTAGGCTGCCATCTATGGGGTCCCACAGAGTTGGACACGACTAAAGTGACTTAGCAGCAGCACTGTCTGTTTTACACATGATAGTCTGTGTATGTCAATGCTGTTTTCTCAGTTTGCCCCACTCTCACCTTCCCCCACCTTCCCATGTCCACAGGTCTGTTCTCTCCTAGGTTCATCAGTGTATTATTTTTCTAGATTCCATATATGTGTGTGTGTGTGTGTGTGTGTGTTAATATACAACACTTATTTTTCTCTTTCTGGCTCACTTCACTCTATATAAGAAACTCTGGGTTCATCCACCTCTCTTCAACTGACTCAAATTCATTCCTTTTTATGACTGAGTAATATTCCATTGTATAAATGTACCACAACTTCATTAGCCATTCATCTGTTGATGGACATCTAGGTTGTTTCTGTGTCCTGGCTATTGAAGATGTTGCTGCAGTGGTCATTGGGGTTTATGTGTCTTTTTGAATTGTGGTTTTCTTAGGGTGTATGCCTAGTATTGACACTGCTGGGTCATATGGTAGATTTATTCTTAGTTTCTAAAGGAATCTTCATACTCTTTTCCATAATGACTGTATCATTTTACATTTCCATCAGCAGTGCAGGAGGGTTCCCTTTTCTCCGCATCCTCTCCAGCATTTATTTGTAAATTTTTTGATGATGGCCATTCTGACTGGTGTGAGATGATACCTCATGGTAGTTTTAGTTTGCATTTCTCTAACAATGAGCAATATTGAGCATCTTTTCATGTGTTTATTGGCCATCTTTATGTCTTCTTTGGAGAAAAGTCTGTTTATAGGTCTTCTGCCCTTATTTTGATTGGATTGTTTTTCTGATACTGAGCTATATGAGCTACTTATATATTTTGGAGATTAACCCTTTATCAATTGCTTCATTTGCAATTATTTTTTCCCATTCTGAGGGTTGTCTTTTCACTTTGTTTGTAGTTTCCTTTGCTGTGCAAAAGCTTTTAGGTTTTTTTAGGTCCCATTTGTTTGTTTTGGTTTTTATTTCCATTAATCTAGGAGGTGACTCAGAGAGAATTTTGCTGTGATTTAGGTCAAAATGTGTACTGCCTATGTTTTCCTCTAAGAGCTTTATAGTTTCTGGCGTTACATTTAAGTTTTTAATCCATTTTGAGTTTATTTTTGTGTATAGTGTTAGGAAGTGTTCAGATTTCATTCTTTACACTTAGCTGTCCAGTTTTCCTGGCAGCACTTGAATGCCGCACTTTTATTTTTTTGCTATCTTTTGACTTTAAATAAACTTCTAAAACTAGAATGACTTAAGTAATTATTAATAAGTACCCCAAATAGAAAGACTGCATAAGGAGATATTCATTGTGGCCTTACTCATAATAGTGAAATAGTAGATATCAGTGTTGTCCTATAGGAATAGCTAAATAAATTCTGATGTTTCGGCATATTGACACATAAGTTAGACAAAATGATAATTTTAAAGAGTTACTAGAAACTTAGAACAGTGCTTATCATATAATTGTATGAAAACAAAATTCAGACTATATCTATGATGAATGTAACTCTAAAATTATTTCTGGGGATTTCCCTGGTGGTTCAGTGGTTACAACTGCACATTCCGGTGCAGGGGGTGCATGTTCAGTTCCTGATCAGGGAGCTGAGAGTCACATGCCTCTTGGCCAAGAATCCAATAATAAAAAAATAAAAATAAAAAACAGAAGCAATATTGTAATAAATTCAATAAAGACTTTAAAAATGGTCCACATAACAGAATCTATAAAAAAAACTAAAGCTATTCTTTGCAGAAGAAATGCAAAATGAATAAAACAGTTATTGAGTGTGGCAGCATTAGATTAATTACCTTTTTTTTTTTGTTTCTGCACGAAAAGTTTCCAGCCATGTTTCTAAAATATTGAACATTTTCTTTTTCCTTTCTCTCAATTACCACTACCTAAACCCTTTGGGAAGCAAGGGGCAAGAACTAGATAAAGAAGCAAATTGGACATGCAGATCAGATGGGAAGATTTAAAGACCAGGAAAGAGAAAATGATAAATTGTGAATAGTCCATTTAATTTTTTTCTACTTCATCAGAGTCTCCACATTACCCGGTCTCATATTGGTATCGTCTTTTTTTTTTTTTTTATTCTTTTTTTTTAAAATTTTTTAATTGTTTTTGCCATACATTGTCATGGTATCACCATGGGTTTACATATGCTTCCCCTCTGGAACCCCCCTCCCTCTTCCCTTCCCCCCCGGGAAATCTCGCTGCACCAGCCCCGAGCATCAATCCTGGGCTGGCGATTGATTAGACATATGAAAATTAACATGCTTCAATGCCCTTCTCCCATATCATCCCACCCTTACCCTCATCCACAAAGTCCACGAGTCTATTCTATACATCTGCGTTCCTTTTGCTGTCTCGCATGTTGGGTTCTTGTTACCGTCTTTCTAAATTCCATATATATGTGTTAATATACTGTATTGTTGTTTTTGCTTCTGGCTTACTTCACTCTGGATAATGGGCTCCAGTTTCGTCCATCTGAGTAGAATTGCTTCAAATGAATTTTTTTTTTAATGCTGAGTAATATTCCATTGTGTATATGTACCACAGCTTTCTTATCCATTCGTCAGTTGATGGGCATCTAGGTTGCTTCCATGTCCTGGCTATTGTAAACAATGCAGCGATGAACATTGGGGTACACGTGGCTCTTTCAATTCTGGTTTCCTCGGTGTATATGCCCAGCAGTGGGATTGCTGGGTCATATGGCCGGTCTATTTGCAGCTTTTTAAGGAACCTCCACACTGTTTTCCATAGTGGCTATACTACTTTAAGAAGCAGTGTGTCGTAAGGGATTCAGCACAGAGTTTAGGCCAAAAGACTGATTCAAATTCTGACTCTAGCCCCTTGTTAGCTAACTGACTTCCAGCAAATAATTTAACTTACTCAACACTTTTTATCTGTAAAAAGTATTGGGCAAATTAATTAGGATAACATATATAATATGAGATTTTTCTAAACATAAAGCTCAATCCAAATATTGTTACTATTTTTAATAAACTTGGAAGTTGAAATAGGAGAAAGATGAGGTATACTTAGTAGACTGAATTTAATGGATGGTTGGAATGTTCCTAAAAGTATTTTTCCCCCTTCTGTTACAGGGATCTTTTATTTAGCCAGGTGTATGACAAATTAAGTGAGAATTCAGTGGCCAAAGGAGTGTTTCTGGAGTGCCTTGAACCATATATTTTAAGTGATAAATTGGTGGGGATCACACCCCAGGTAATGAAAGACTTGATTGTTCATTTCCAAGATAAAAAGTTAATGGAAAATGTGGAAGCCCTTATTGTACATATGGATATCACCAGCCTAGATATTCAGCAGGTGAGTTTATAGGCAGTCTACTAAATTAATGAATAGACATCATTCCTTTATTGATTTTATTTATATGATTTTATTTGGCCTCACTCTATCAACCCCAATTATTTTTGAGCACTTTTTGGTAATAAAAGATCTCATAAATTTGTATTTATCAGTTTATTTCTTTGAAGTGTTCTTTATTGAGAGCTAGATTAGAAAATCCAGTAAGCCTTTGGTTTCTTTGACATTCCCCAGACCTCTTAGCATAGAGTTTATATTTGGTAGTTGCTCAGTAAATAATTATTGGCTGATCATCCTTCATCAGTTTTTTCACTACTACAGTTTTCATCCTGCAAATGAATTTAAACTATAAGTACTTTCACATGAATAATAGAATATTTTTACTTTTGAGAGTATGAAGCCATTTTTTCGAAAAGTTAGTTTATATGTCCAGAGTTGATAACTTTCATACATTGTTTTGAAATACAGAGCATAGTATAAGAAGTAAATTTTCAGACATTTTAGCTTGATTAACCAACCTGTTGTTTGATAAAATGCTTCCAGTATATCTGAGGTTTCCAGAACAAGTTTTAAGTCCTTAATTGAGGAGCAAATATGTATCTGACCTAAGACACTTCAAAAACTCTTCATTTAACTCTTCAGTTTCACATTAGTCTAATTATGAGCAAAAGCACACAGATACCGAGGGACTGAGCCCTATGATCTAAAATGTGAGTTACTTACAAAGTTAGAAGGACCAATAGGTTTTTTTTTTTTTTAAGTTGTGCAAAGTCACATGGAAATGAAGTGTTTGAAAAATGATTATTGTTTTCTTCCTGGAAACTCTGTATGAATGCCTGTGAATTTGCCAAAACCAGTTCCTCTTTTATATATGCCTTTCTGTCACGTGGGTAAGTTGGCATACATATTCACATCTGACATTAGGTCCATTGATTTGAGAACATGTTATCATTCTAGCTTTATCTACCTGTCACTGATATAAGAGAAATTTCTAATTTCTTCTCCTTCCAACATTTTTAGCTTTTTCTCTGACACTGGGTTAATATATCTACTCTTTCTCATGTTAAAAAAAGTAGTTTAAACAATCTCCCCCTCAGATTCCTTTCTCTCTGTATCAAGCCTTCCCCTTCTTCCTCTTGCCTTACCACCACATCTCATTTCCCCCTTGGTGGATTCCTTCCTCCCCCAGTTCTTTCTTTCCTTTCTTTCCCACACTTTGAAAGTATTTTCTAGATTGCTTCTTCCATTTCATTCACATCCTAATAATTCTTCAGCTTTGCTTTCACTAGAGTCTGTAATGACTTCCATGTCCACTATATCAAATGGTATTTTCCAGATTCCTTCAACAGCCTTTATTCATTAACTCAAGAAGAATTTATTGAGTGACAGGCTCTGAGTATGCTTTCATGAACCTAGTGGGCAAGGCTTGTCCTCTCATAAGGCTTACATTAGTGAAAAAAAAAAAGTTTGACAGTAAAAGACAAACAAACAAATGAAAAATACCCAAAACAAGTGTTCTGTTAAAAGTCAAACAGGCAATAGGTAAAGAGAGAATGAGACACTATCTTATATTGTTACAGAAAACTTGCTTGAGAAGGTAGCATTGAGTCTGATTGATTCTGGAATCTGAATGGCAAGAGGAATCAGTAATGCAAAGATCTTGCAAGAGAAGATTTTTATGGGTAAAAGAAACAGCTGATGCAAAAAAGCAAAAAAACAAAACAAAACAAAACAGTATGCCTTGGGTGGGTATTAAGATGCTAGTCACTCAGTCATGTCTGACTCTTTATGATGCTGTGGACTGTAGCCCACCAAGCTCCTCTGTCCATAGGATTCTTCAGGCAAGAATACTGAAGTGGGTTGCCATGCCCTCCTTCAGGGCATCTTTCTGATCCAGGAATTGAACCCAAGTCTCCTGTGTCCCCTGCATTGCTGTCAGATTCTTTACCATTGAGCCACAGGGGAAGCCCTTGGGTGTTAAAGTTACAAATGAAAGAAAAACAACTTAGTTGAAATAGAGAGGTAGCCCTTTCAGGACAGGGTACAGATTTTTCTGTTTTATTCTGAGTGTCATGTGACATCATCAAAAGATTTAAATGAGGTTACTCTGATTTGCTTATGGGTGGCAGAATGAGAGATAGGTACCAAGTAGAGAAGAACCAAGGAAATTGGTTAAGAGCCAGTCAAAAGGAGGTATACTGGCCAGAGATGGTAGTGGTAGGTGAAGAGAGATGGCTTGACTTTGGGTATGTTTTGGAGGTAGAATTCATTTTCTGATGAATCAGACCTGAAGGTGTGGAAGGAGAGAATTTAAGACTCTTGCCTAATATTTTGGCTTGAGAAGCAAGGTGGATAGTAATTTCTTTAAGGAGATTGGAAGACTGGGATAGGTCTGAGTGTAGGAGACAAAATCAGGAGGTATATTTTGCAGTGTTATTTAGAGATACTGCTAGACATAGACATTTAGGTGAAGATATTAAGTCAGTGATTGAATATGTGGGTCAGAGGGGAGGTTAGGGAAGCTATAAAGATATGCATGACCTTGACACTGGCTGAGAGGAAGAGAAGAGGACCCAGAACATGCCTTTGTCTGGAAAAACTCTCCCTTGACACCTCACTTCCATTTCCCTCTGAACCACTTTGCTTCTTCCTTACCATTCTCCTTTTTTACCTCTGTTCTTCTACTTCAGTCTTCTCCTGTCACTCAGTACTATAATTTAGCTCTCATAGGAACAGAGTGTGATGTACTCCATACTTCAAATCAGGGCTTCTCAGGTGACTCACTGGAAAAAAAAAAAATCCACTTGCCAATGCAGGTGACATGGATTCGATTCCTGGGTCAGGAACATCCCCTGGAGGAGGAAATGACAACCCACTCCAGTGTTGTTGCCTGGAAAATTCCGTGGACAGAGGAGCCTGGCAGGCTATAGTCCATGGGGTTGCAAAGAGTTGGACACGACTGTGGCTCAGATCATGAACTCCTTATTGCCAAATTCAGACTTAAATCGAAGAAAGTAGGGAAAACCACTAGACCATTCAGGTATGACCTAAATAAAATCCCTTATAATTAAACAGGGGAAGTGAGAAATAGATTTAAGGGACTAGGTCTGATAGAGTGACTGATGAACTATGGATGGAGGTTCGTGACATTGTACAGGAGACAGGGATTAAGACCATCCCCAAGAAAAAGAAATGCAAAAAAGCAAAATGGCTGTCTTAGGAGGCCTTACAAATAGCTGTGAAAAGAATAGAAGCGAAAAGCAAAGGAGAAAAGGAAAGATATTCCCATCTGAATGCAGAGTTCCAGAGAATAGCAAGGAGAGATAAGAAAGCCTTCCTCATCTATCAATGCAAAGAAATAGAGGAAAACAACAGAATGGGAAAGACTAGAGATCTCTTCAAGAAAATCAGAGATACCAAGGGAACATTTCATGCAAAGATGGGCTCAATAAAGGACAGAAATGGTATGGACCTAACAGAAGCAGAAGATATTAAGAAGAGGTGGCAAGAATACACAGAAGAACTGTACAAAAAAGATCTTCACGACCCAGATAATCACAATGGTGTGATCACTCACACTCAGCTAGAGCCAGACATCCTGGAATGTGAAGTCAACTGGGCCTTAGAAAGCATCACTACCAACAAAGCTAGTGGAGGTGATGGAATTCCAGTTGAGCTATTTCAAATCCTCAAAGATGATGTTGTGAAAGTGCTGCACTCAATATGCCAGCAAATTTGGAAAACTCAGCACTGGCCACGGGACTGGAAAAGGTCAGTTTACATTCCTATCCCAAAGAAAGGCAATGCCAAAGAATGCTCAAACTACCACACAGTTGCACTCAGCTCACATGCTAGTAAAGTAATGCTCAAAATTCTCCAAGCCAGGCTTCAGCAACACATGAACTGTGAACTTCCAGATGTTCAAGCTGGTTTTAGAAAAGGCAGAGGAACCAGAGATCAAATTGCCAACATCCACTGGATCATCGAAAAAGCAAGAGAGTTCCAGAAAAACATCTATTTCTGCTTTATTGACTATGCCAAAGCCTTTGACTGTGTGGATCACAATAAACTGTGGAAAATTCTGAAAGATCCGGAATACCAGACCATCTGACCTGCCTCTTGAGAAACCTGTATGCAGGTCAGGAAGCAACAGTTAGAACTGGACATGGAACAACAGACTGGTTGCAAGTAGGGAAAGGAGTACATCAAGGCTGTATACTGTCACCCTGCTTATTTAACTTATATGCAGAGTACATCATGAGAAATGCTAGTCTGGAAGAAGCACAAGCTGGAATCAAGATTTCCAGGAGAAATATCAATAACCTCAGATATGCAGGCAACACCCTTATGGCAAAAAGTGAAGAGGAACTAAAAAGCCTCTTGATGAAATTGAAAGAGGAGAGTGAAAAAGTTGGCTTAAGGCTCAACATTAAGAAAACTAAGATCATGGCATCTGGTCCCATCACTTCATGGGAAATAGAAGGGGAAACAGTGTCTGACTTTATTTTTGGGTGGCTCCAAAATCACTGTAGATGGTGATTGCAGCATTGAAATCAAAAGACGCTTACTCCTTGGAAGGAAAGTTATGGCCAACCTGGATAGTATATGGAAAAGCCAAGACATTACTTTGCCAACAAAGGTTCATCTAGTCAAGGCTATGGTTTTTCCAGTAGTCATATATGGATGTGAGAGTTGGACAGTGAAAAAGGCTGAGCACCAAAGAATTCATGCTTTTGAACTGTGGTGCTGGAGAAGACTCTTGAGAGGCCCCTTGGACTACAAGGAGATCCAACAAATCCATCCTAAAGGAGATCAGTCCTGGGTGTTCATTGGAAGGACTGAAGTTGAAACTGAAACTCCAATACTTTGGCCACCTCATGTGAAGAGTTGACTCATTGGAAAAGACTGATGCTGGGAAGGATTGGGGGCAGGAGGAGAAGGGAACGACAGAGGGTGAGATGGCTGTTTGGCATCACCAACTCTATGAACATGGCTTTGGGTTGACTCTGGGAGTTGGTGATGGACAGGGAGACCTGGTGTGCTGCAGTTCATGGGGCCACAAAGAGTCGGACACGACTGAGCGACTGAATTGAATTGAGCAACTGAATTTGATCCTTCGAGTCATCTCTGTTCCTCTTTTGATTTTCTCAAATTGATTTCTCTCCATCCTTAATCTCTTTGGGCTCCTTTCATCCTTTCTGCTCCTTCTGCCTGCAAAACCCTTTGATTTCCACCTCTGCCTTTGGCTTACATACATTCATCTCTTCTTGGTGTTCACTCAGTCGTGTCCAACTCTGCAACCCCATGGACTTCAGCCCTCCAGGGTTCCTGTGCTCCACCATCTCTCATAGTTTGCTCAAACTTATGTCCATTGAATTGGTGATGCCACTCAACCATCTCATCCTCTATCGCCCCTTCTCCTCTAGTCTTCAATCTTTCTCAGCGTTAGGGTCTTTTCCATTGAGTTGGCTCTTCACATCAGGTGGCTAAAGTATTGGAGCTTCAGCATCAGTCATTCCAGAGAATATTCAGGGTTGATTTCCTTTAGGATTGACTGGTTTGATATCCTTGCTGTGCAAGGGACTCTCAGAAGTCTTCTCCAGCACCACATTTCAAAGGCATCAGTTCTTTGGCACTCAACCTTTTTTATTGTCCAGCTCTCACATCTGTACGTAACTATTGGAAAAACCATAGCTTTGACTGTATGTACCTTTGATGAGAAAGTAATGTCTCTGCTTTTTAATATGCTGTCTAGGTTTGTCATAGCTTTTCTTCCAAGAAGCAAGCATCTTTTAATTTCATGCATTTGTTAGGTCCTAACTTAAATATTGCTCCCTCGGGGATAACCTTCTGAATACTCCAGACCAAGACAGATTCCTTTATAGACTTACCGCATTTGTAAATGAACTATTTGCTTACTTGAGTATCTTCCCTAAGTCATAATTCATATACCATTTTGTGTCCCTTCTTTTGGTGAGTGTCCAGGATGAATGGAAGTGCTATCAGGGTAGAGAATAGATCTGGATTTGTCTTACCTATTATCCCAATGCTGAGGAGAGGACCTGAATATAAATGTTTAGTAAATGTTTGTAGAACTAGTGACCAAAGGTAGAATGGATATGGAAAGGGGGAGGATAGAGAAGAAATAAAATCATATATTGGAGGATGTTTAAAAGTAGCTATGATACTATTTAAAGTAACATTGACCCTATGACAGCACTTACCCTGGCATTATGTTTGAGTACTTTAATTGCAGGTTTTTTTCATAGAAGGAATAAGAAAAATTAGGAAAGAGAATTCAAAATCTTCCCCATGATTAAAGCTTTGAGGAAGATAATTGGTGAAACTTACTAAATTGTATGGACCATGCAACATTTCCTTTTTACAGATAGTTCTCATGTGTTGGGAAAATCGACTATATGATGCTATGATCTATGTCTACAACAGAGGCATGAATGAATTTATTAGTCCAATGGAGGTAAGATTCTTCCTAATTTGTACACATATTTAATATTGTCTATTAATGTTTTTTTCCCTTCTCTCCATTTGCTTTGAATAGTTTGCTTTTATCCGGTCACTTTAAATTGTCTTGTAGGCTTATTAGACTTGCACCCATTATTGTTGAGGACTTTAGATAGTCTTTATAATTTTATACCTTCATATGCCTATATGCCATTGCATTCTTTTTATCTGCATAAGTAGGTGTTTAAATCCCAGGGAACAATAGATAAAAGCCTGTGAGACTCTTTAAATTTTTTTTCTAAAAGATTTTCATATTATTGTAGCTTTTCCAAAATTTATACGAAATTTATTCTGTACTATAGAATAATTATTTATTATTAACAATAAACATTAATAAATATTTATATTAATAGTCATTTGATTCTATAATAGAGTAATACTCTATTACTCTGTATGTAGTAATGGTACTATTGAGTAATGCTGTTTTGTAGCTATATTCTGCTAGGGGAAACTCCTGAAAATGGTGAGAGGTAATTATTTGTTAGTAGCTAATTTGTTGCTTTTCCCATTTCAGAATTTTCTAGCATTCATTAGAATTTCTTATTATCCTTACCATTAGAAAAAAGCACTTAAAAAACATTTGGGTTTATTTTAAAAAGAAACAAACATGTCCCATCATGTTAGTTCCTTTAAATTTGAGGACAGAATTAAGGGTTATGGATTGTGGATATGTCAGGAAGATCCCCTGGAGGAGGAAATGGCACCCTACTCCAGTATTCTTGCCTGAAGAATCCCATGGACACAGGAGCTTCTTGGGCTACGGTCCATAGATTCTCCAAGAGTCAGACGTGACTGAAGCGACTTAGCACGCATGCAGTGCCCTGCCAGCCCACTGTTATTACAGTGACTTCTTTGCCTGGGTCAGAAGATCCCAGAGTCTCCTGAAGGCATCCAGTCAGCATTTTTGCATATTTAATGAGCATCCAAAAGCATTTACAGTATCATTTAAGTCAGCAGTCATTCCATGATATTTCAGTTTTGTTTTTACTTGGAAGACCAATATCCCTCTAATCTATTACTATTTTAAGTTTTGTGCACTTCTTTTCTCTTGGTCATTTTCCAGGTGAGTGGCACAGCCTTCCCACACTGGTTTTGATTTTGACTGTCCATGTTTCAAATAAGTATTCTTAACATTTGAATACCTTTCAGCTGCCTCTTCAGTGAGGTCTCTGACCTCTGTGCCTGCAAAAATGCTCTCCATTTTTAAACCACAATTAAACTATTAAACCACAGTTAGAAAGAAGTAATGCAGTTTCTAGTTTCTCTCAAAGTAATCCCTGCAAACAGATTCTGTCTGATTTAATGCATTCTATGTTGATAAAAATGGTTGTGGGGTTTGTTATTGCTGCTTTTGAAGTTTTTGTTTTGTGTGGATTTTTTTATTGCTCAGAATAATCTGGTTTGCATTTATAGCTATGCATCTCAGATGGAACATTATACTGCTTGAGGTTGCCTTTTTTTTTGTTGAGTAGTTTTCAAGTTTAATGACTTTCAGCAGGAGCTTGGTGTCTGTTATTAAATATTTTAGCAGTGGGAAGTTAGAGGCATCTTGTGATTGCCCTTTTATAATTCTCTGCCTGTAAAGAAATCGCTATTCAGTGTTTAAAGTTTAGTTATTTCAGTTTAAAGAGGTCCAAATTAAAAGAATCTGAAAAAGAATAGATAAATGTATATGTATAACTAAATCACTTTGCTGTACACCTGAAACTAGCACTGTTGTAGCCACGCATTCCGGGAAGCAAACTCACTCAGGACAATGCAGATAGTGGAGTGCAATTTATTACACTGATGGACCCAAGGCAGAGTCTCCTCTTAGCCAAGGACCCCGACCGACTTTTGTGAAAACCTTATATACCTTAAGTGTACTGCTCAAGCCCACATCCCCAAATTCCTTAAACATAGACTGGAAAGTGTTAAAGGGAGATACATACAATCAGGTTACAGCCATGATTCGTAATCAGAAGGGTCAGCTCGTTACACATTCTAGCCTACACGAATGGGTGCCATAAAGATTACAAAGATGATTGACTACATAGGGGATTATTACATTCTTTATGGCAACAGGAAATCTTGGTTTGGAATCTGGTGTTTATTAGTCCAGGAGGCCAGTTTGGGCCATAGGTATGTTGTCCCCTTGGCTACCAAGCAAATAGTCCAAAGCTCACTGAAAGTGCAAGGTGGAGTTTGCATCTTCTTCAAGATGGAGTCAGCTCAGCCTGTTCCTTTCCTCCCTCAACACAACATTGTAAATCAACTATACTCTAATGTGAACTAAAAATTTTTTAAAAAGAGGAACTGTATTGCCTTTTGAAATTTTCTAGTTTTTCTAGAATGAAAGACAGTGTCATATTTGAGATGATTACGATAGTCTCTGAAATCTTTCCATAGTTCTAGTTTTGGCTGCTTCTGATACAATAGTGCCTTGTATTGGGAGGGAAAACTTTTCCTCTACCAACTGAAATCCGAGTGGTGAGGAGAAGACTGAATTAACTGACAG
Organism: Antilocapra americana; assembly: GCA_007570785.1. Taxonomy (NCBI): domain Eukaryota; kingdom Metazoa; phylum Chordata; class Mammalia; order Artiodactyla; family Antilocapridae; genus Antilocapra; species Antilocapra americana. Next base: position 21,115,646 of record ML664161.1, read on the forward strand.
TGAACAGATTGACAGGGGAAAAGACAAGGTTTATTCACACTTTATTCACTGGGTGTGAATCACTGAACAGCCAGAGGGAGAGGCTTATCTACCAGTTTAACAAAACTTGGGGTGTGAGGGTGGAGGGATTTAGGTTTCCTTGGAAAATATGAAGACCTTTATTGGGCTTTTTGATGCTAATGATAGTTGGATTTGCCCCACTTCCCAGTGCTAAGGGCCTGTCTTCTCCCAAACAGTAAACTCCCTCTAGGAAGGCCAGCATAGTTTTGCCATTAATCTTATATTTTCATAGGCTCTGCTTCCATTTCGACATCTTTTTCTGTGGCTGCTGATGTTCACGTGTTTTCAGCTTACACTAATCTTACTTAATATTTTGGTGGGCTACTAATCCTTTGATTTGCTTACTATTTTTTAAAAAATAAAACTCTTCTGGGAGTCTAAGGATGGATTATATTAGAAATAATGTTCTCAATGAAGACTTTCTTCTAACTGGTATTTGTTAAATGGTTTCTTTCACTGAGGAATATGACAGCAATGATTATTTCCTAGTGATTCTATTGAAACAGTTTATGTCCACTTAAAAGTTTTTATATTTCATCTTAATAGCAAATGACTAATTCAATCAGAGAAAGGTGATTATAGCCTAAGATTTTAATTATTTTTTTGAAATATTTTTTTAAAGATGGTGTTGATTGTTCTTCTATTAATTTTCATGCAGAAACTTTTCAGAGTCATTGCACCTCCTTTGAATGCAGGAAAGACGCTAACAGGTATTAATTTTCTAAGCCTTAATGTTTTTCTCTTTTTTTGTGCTCAAAAATATTATTTAATGTGTACAGTGTGAATTTTGATAACTGTACATAATCATATTACAACTGACATACTCAAATTGTAGAAGGAGTGATATAATTCCACACTAAAAGGTTTCCTCCTGTCCCTTGTACTCTACTCCCTACAGTCCCATCCCCTTGCAATTTCTGACCTACTGTTTTTCTTTTTTAAACTACTCTTCATGTAAATAGAATTACATAGTCTTTAATTGTGGTGTTGTATTTATTTCACTTAGCGCAGTGTTTTTGAGATTCACCCATGTTGTTGCATATATAATTTTGTTCCCTTTAGTTGCTGAAAATGGTAATCTGTGGGTTGGATATACTGTCATTGGTTTATCTACTCATCAGTTGAAGGCCATTCCAGTTGCTTCTGTTTTGGAGCTATTATAAGTAATACTGCTCCATTTGTGAATGAGTTTTGTTATGTTTTTAATTAAACCTTTTATTATGAGGAAATTGTAGATTCACATGCAATTGTATGAAATGGTACAAGAAATCCTGTATACCGTTTACCCATTTTCCCTCAGTGATAACGTCTTCCAAAACTAAAGCAGAGTATCACAACCAAATATTCACATTGATACAGTCATAGTACAGAACAGTTTCATCACCACAGGTATCCCTATGTTGTTCTTATCCCCCACTGCTGACGCCTATCTGTGAATAAGTTTTCTTAGGCATGTGTTCATTCTTCTTGGACAGTTACCTAGAATTAGAATGGATGGATTGTATAGCAAATATGTTTTACTTTCTGAAGTATTGCTGTTTGATTTTTCAAAATGAGTGTACCGTTTTACATTCCCATCAGCAGTATGAGAGAATTCTGATAGCTCCATATCTTTGCAAGCACTTGGTATTGTCAGTCTTTAAAAATATTTAGCCGTTCTAAGTGGGTGGATAATGGTATCTCATTGTGGTTTAAATTTTTATTTCCCTCATGGTTAGTGATGTTCAGCATCTTTTCATGTGCTTTTGCCCATTCACGTATCTTTTTTTGTATGAATCATCCATTTAAATCTTTTAGCACTTTCTAGAAAGGTAGAGAAGAGGTGTTATTTGACTTCATATTATTGAGGTCTGGGTGTGTGAAATCTCCACCAGAGCCTTTTAGTCCTTATGTAGTCTGGATACAAGGCCTTTTTAAATATGTGTTTCACGATTTTTTTTTGCCCAGTCTGTTGCTTTCTGTTTTGTTTTCTTAACCATGTTTTTCAAAGAACAAAAGTTTTCAGTCTTATGAGGTCCATTTTATTTATTTTGTTTTTCTGTAGTTTTTGACTTTTGATGTTCTGTTTAAGAAGTCTTTGTCCAACTCAACATCATAAAGATTTTATCTTTTGTTTGCTTCTAGAGATAAAATAGTTTTAGTATTTGTATTCAGTTTTGTAATACATTTTGAGTCAGTTTTTATATATGATGCAAGGTGAAGTTCAGGGACTTTTTCCTCTGTAGTTATCAGTTCCTCTACCATTTTTTGAAAAGATTATCTTGCTTCTATTGAATTATCTGCACACCTCTTTTGAAAAACTTTTTTTGCAAAAATTGATTTTTGTCAAAAATCAACTGACTGTATGAGTTTATTTCCAAACTTTGTGTTACATTCCATTGGTCTGTATGTCAGTGCTTAGTTGCTTCAGTTGTGTCTGCCTCTGCGACCCTGTGGACTGTCTCCCACCAGGCTCCTCTGTCCATGGGATTCCTGCAAGCAAGAATACTAGAGTGGGTTGTTATTTCCTCCTCCAGGGGATCTTCTTGACCGAGGGATCATACCCGTGTTTCTTACCTCTCCTGCACTGGCAGGCAGGTTCTTAACCACTAGTGCCACCTGAGAAGCCCAGTGCCAATAATATACTTTGGTTGTAACTTTGTCATAGGTCTTAAGATGAGGTATCTTTAGTCTTCCAGTTTTATTCTTTTTCAGAATAAAAGGCCCTTTGCCTTCCTGAATAACCTTTAAAATCTGCTTATCAGTTTCTTCTAAAAAGCTTACTTGAATTTTGTTTGGGATTGCATTGATTCTATAGGTTTTGAGGGGGAGGGGATTGCCATCTTAATGTAGAGTCTTCTAACCTATGGATATATATTTTACATTTATTTTGGTCTTTTAAAATCAGTTTCTTTTCTCAACTTCTGCAGAAAGACAGCTGGGACTTTGATAAACATTGTTTTGAATTGATAGATCAATTTGGGGAGTGTTGCTATCTTAGCATCATTACGTCTTCCGGTTCCATGAACACAGTCTGTCTTTCCATTTGTTTGGTCTTGTTTAATTTCTTTCAGTGTTGCAGTTTTCAGTGTACAAGTCATAGACTTATTTTTTTGCTGAATCTATTCCTAGCTTATATAGTTTGATGCCATTATAAATGGATTTTTTTAAAATTTCATTTTTGGAATGTGCATTGGCAGTGTGTAGAAATAAAATTTATATATATATATATATATTTGACTATACCAGCGGCTTGCGGGATCTGAGTTTCCCAACTAGGATTTGAACCCCAGCCCCAGAAGTAAGTGTTGAGTCCTAATCATTGGACCACCAGGGAATTTGCAGTAAAATTGATTTTTATATTGATCTTGTATCTTGCATCCTTCGTTTACTAGTTCTAATTTTTAAAATGAATTCTTTGAAATTTTTTACCTATATAATCATGTCATCTGTTAATAAAGTTAATTTTACTTCTTCCTTTCTTTATCTAAACTTTTTATTTTTATTTTTTTTTGAAGCTTAAAAATAATTTTATTTAAATTTATACTCATCTACATTTAGAATGCCTCACCACATCCCAATATATTCTTTGGAACTAATACTTATTATTTCTTACTCATTTTCCTTCAGAATTGAATAAAATAAAGTGATACTTTATAAGAAATATTATATAAAACTCCCTTCTGGGGGTCTCAAGATGGGAATCACATGTACACCCATGGCTGATTCATGTCAATGTATGGCAAAACCACTACAATACTGTAAAGTAAGTAGCCTCCAATTAAAATAAATAAATTTTAAAAAGAAAAAAGAAATAAATAAAACTCCCTTCTTTCCCTGAAATGAATTCCAGGGATAATATATAACTTACTTGCATACACATAATCTTTTTAAAAAAATCAATAAACCATTCTAACAGTATCATAAAGGAGAAATGCTAATTCATAATGGAACAATATGAAATTTCACATATGAATGCCTAAGCATTGTGGCGTTTCAGGATATGGAGAAATCCTGATTCATGCCCACTAAATAATAGTAGCCCCACTTTCTTTTTTTTTTTTTTATTATTGTTTTTGCCATACAGTGTCATGATATCACCATGGGTTTACATATGCTTCCCCTCCGGAACCCCCCTCCCTCCTCCCTCCCCCTAAACTTTTTATTTTTAATTTTTTTTATTTTCTTTACTTTATTGTGTTGGTTTTGCCATGCACTGACATGAATCCGCCATGGGTATACATATGCTCCCCCTCCAGAACCCCCCTCCCTCCTCCCTCCCGATTCCCTCCCCGTGGGTCATCCCGGTGCACCAGCTCCTAGCATCAAATCTGGGCTGGTGATTGATTTCACATATGATAATTAACATGTTTCAATGCCATTCTCCCATATCATCCCACCCTTGCCCTCTTCCACAGAGTCCACAAGACTGTTCTATACATCTGCGTTCCTTTTGCTGTCTCGCATGCAGGTTTCTCGTTACCATCTTTCTTAATTCCATATATATGCGTTAGTATACTGTATTTTTGTTTTTCCTTCTGACTTACTTCACTCTGGATTGTAGGCTCCAGTTTCGTCCACCTGAGTAGAACTGATTCAAATGAATTTTTTTTTAATGCTCAGTTGATTTGGCTAGAACCTCCAATACAGTGTTGAGCAGAAGTAGCAAGAATGGACATCCTTAGCTTTTTTCTACCTAAGGGGGAAAGCATTCAGTTTTTTTACCATTAAGTTCAGTTCAGTTGCTCAGTCCTGTCTGACTCTTTGCAACCCCATGAACCGCAGCACATCAGGCCTCCCTGTCCATCCCCAACTCCCAGAGTTTACCCAAACTCTTGTCCATTGAGTCGGTGATGCCATCCAACCATCTCATCCTCTGTCGTTCCCTTCTCCTCCTGCCCTCAATCTTACCCAGCATCAGGGTCTTTTCAAATGAATCAACTCTTCACATCAGGTGGCCAAAGTATTGGAGTTTCAGCTTCAACTTCAGTCCTTCCAATGAACACCCAGGACTGATCTCCTTTAGGATGGACTGGTTGAATCTCCTTGCAGTCCAAGGGATTCTCAAGAGTCTTTTCCAACACCACAGTACAAAAGCATCAGTTCTTCGGTGCTTGGGTTTCTTCATAGTCCAGCTCTCACATCCATTCATGACTACTGGAAAAACCATAGCCTTGACTAAACCGACCTTTGTTGGCAAAGTAATGTCTCTGCTTTTTTTTTGTCTCTGCTTTTTAATATGTTGTCTATGTTGGTCATAACTTTCCTTCCAAGGAGTAAGTGTCTTTTGATTTCATGGCTGCAATCACCATCTGCAGTGATTTTGGAATCTCCCCAAAGTAAAGTCAGCCACTGTTTCCCCATCTATTTGCCATGAAGTGATGTGACCGGATTCCATGAATATGATGTTATTTGTGGGTTTTTCATAGATGGCCTTATCATTTTAAGAAAGTTGCCTTCAGTTCCTAATTTGAGTGTTTTTTAACATGGAATAGGGTTGGATTTTATCAAATGCTTTTTTCTGTATCTGTTAAGATAATCTTGTGGATTTTATCCTTTGTTTTATTGATATGGTTTGTAAGTTTGATTCATTTTTGTATGTTAAGTCAGTCTTATGTTCTTGGAATAAATCTCACTTGGTCACAATATAATTGTTTTTACATGTTGTAAGATTGCGTTTGCTAAATTTTTCTGAGAATTTTTTATGACTGCCTTCATAAAAGATATTGTTCTATAATTTTCTTTTCATATCTTTTCTTTTTTGGTCTTAGTATCAAGTATATTTGATGTCTTGGTATACTTGCTCATGAAATGAGTTGGGAAGTATTCACTCTTCTGTCTTTTGGAAGAGGTTTTGAAGGATTGGTGTTAATTCTTTAAATACATGGTAGAATTCATTAATAAAACCATGTGAGCCTGGAATATTTTTTGTTGGAAGTTTTAAAATGACTAATTCAGTCTCTGCTTGTTAAGTCTGTTCAGACTATTCATTTCTTCTTGTGTCAGTTTTGGTAGTTTTTTTATTTCTAGGAATTTGTCCATTTAATCTGTTATCTAATTTGTTGGCATGTAGTGGTTATGATGTTCTCTTATAATTCTTCCAGTTTTTATAAGGTTTATAGTGATGTCTCTTATTAGTAATATTTGTAATTTGAGTCTTCTCTCTTCTTGATCTGTCTAGCTAAAGGTTTGTCAATTTTATTGTTTCTTTTCCAAAGAACTAATTTTGATAGTAGTGATATTGTTTCTCTTTGCTCTTTCATTCATTTCTGCTTAGCCTTTATTATTTACTTCATCTTGCCTGGGGTTTATTTATTTTTTTTAGTTTCTTGAGATGAAAGTCTAGATTATTGATTTGAAATCTTCCTTTTTTTTTTTTTTAAAAAGTGTTTATAGCTGCAGATATCTCTAAGCAACACTTTAGCTGCTTTCCACAAGTTGTGTCTGCTATATCTTCATTTTCATTCATCTTGAAGTATTTTCTCATTTCCCTTGAGATATTGGTTATTTAGAAGTATGTTATTTAATTTCCACATATTTGTGGATTTCTCACATTTCTTCTCACTCTTTTCCATTGTGTTTAGAGAACATACTTTGTATGGTTTCTATTTTTTTAGTTTATTGAAACTTATAGCCTAACATATGGCCTATTCTGGAGACTATCCCAAGTGCACTTGAAAATAATGAACGTGTTTTGTTGTTGAGTAGAATGTTCTATAGATGTCTGTTAGGTTTAGTTAGCTTATAGTTTTGTTCAAGACTTCTATTTTCTCTTCATCTTCCTCTAATTGCTCTATCTATTATTGAAAAATGAGTATTGAAGTATCTAAATGTTATTGTTGAAATATCTATTTCTTATTTTAGGTCTGTCAGCTTTTATTTTATTTTGGAGTTCTGATGCTGTAGTAGACAGTTTACAATTCTGCCTTATTAGCCTTTACTTCCTGCTTGTGCAGATCCTCATAGTCAGGCATAGGTTGTAATCTTTTCAGGTCTTTCCTGCATGTGTCCACAGCCCTTTACCTCTACATGTCCATGTCCTTCTAGAGTTCCAGAAATATTTTAGAGATTTTGAAAGCCCTTGAAGACCTCCATTCTCCAGTTTTTCCTTTTAAATTTTCTGTTGGGTCTTTAATCGGTTCCTTCTGGTGCTCTGCCTCTGGCACCTGTAAAGTTAAATGATATCCCTTGAGGATAGTGCTCTTTGCTTAGAGTAAGCTCTGAGTCAAGGCAGAAAAAGATAAGCCCCAGAATGGAGCTTCTAACCTAAGCCAGATAGGTTAGACAGTGATAGTTCTCTAAGGGATGGGCTTTCAGGAAACTCCAAATCCATTTTGCCCCCTTAAATGGTTGCATGGGTGCTGGGTTTCACAGCTACCACAGTGGCAAGGCTGTTTGTTGGTTTCAAAGCTACGGTGAAGCTGGGAAAAAAGCGAGTGGGACTAGGTAATGGTAAACCACCTTGAAGCTCACTGTTCTTACTGAGATTCAGGCATTTTCCTTGAATTAAACATTCCTAGGATTATTGGAAGCCTTAAGTAATGTCAAGAGTTCTGGACAAGTTGATTTTGATAGTATCTGCCAGTGTTCTCTTTGCTTTCATGGAGGAGCAGATTATTGGAGGTTCTCCTTCCATCATCTTATAGGTCAATCCCTTTGGCTTTTGTTTTTGTTTGGTTTGGCCTTTTTCCTCTCTGTCCTTGTCCTTGGATGGTTTCTGTTGCTCTGCCTTCAGGTTCACTCTCTTTCATTTCAACTCAGCTGTTAAATCCATTCTGAATATTTATCTTCCATGATCATATTTTATAGTTCTGTAATTTTCATTAGGTTCTTTTTTTATTGCTTCTGTTTCTCTCCAGCATCTCTTCATTTATCTGTTCAAATTTTCATGTGTTGAAACATATTTTGTTTTGTTTCATTGAGGATAAATATAATAGTTGATTTAAAATTCTTATCAGTTCCAACATTTTGTTCATTTCAGGATTGGACTTGATTTTCTTTTCCCTTAAGAAAAACATAATGTTTTATTTTCTTGTTTCATCACATGAAATATGATGAGATATTTTAGATTGTATCTTTGATATTTTAATGTTACATTATGGCGATTCTGGATTCTGTTATTTTTTTCCACCAATAATTTTTTCTCATTGTTTTATCAGGTACTTTTCTTGGTTAGGCTAGAATTGCAAACTCTGTTTCTGTTGTGGCTCCAGTTTCTTCTCAAAAGGTCCTTTGTCCTTAGCTGGTTTGCTTTGGTTCTGTTCCATCTGTGTGGCTTAAGGGTCAGTCAATAATGAAGATAATCAAGTTTGAAGATACTCTTTCTGGCTTACTTTTATATAAGATTCTGCCAGTCTGTTGACTGTTCACATCACCTAACATCTCTAGCTCCCCAACCAGAAAGAATCCTGGTTTTCCCATGTGAGCCCCCAGCTGCTACTATGCTTGGCACACAGACTGCACCTCCAGTGATGGTAATTTACTTGTGCACGTCCCTGCCTCCTCTACTCTGAGCACATGAACTCCACACCAAAGCCACACTACTCTTTAGGGGTGAACTCTCGTCTTGGTTCTGACTTTTTCTTTCTGGATGAGCTGCTCTGACTGTTGTTCATACACAGCAGCTTAGGGATCAGTCACTAATATGGATAGATAGTTTGAAGATCCCCTCTTTGACTCTTTCTATTTTGAGATTTCACTGAGCTCTTACACATTCATGGTTTCCTTCACTTTTCTGGTCCCCTCTCCCAGAAAAATTAAGTTTTCCTTCTGTTACAGCCTCTGTGTGCAGTTACTTGCATGGGTGCCAATCTGTACTGTTCCCAGTGAATGTGAACTTCCCGCTAGATTTGTCTACTACTTCTTTTCCCTTTTCAGTACCTTCAGGTAGCTTTTCATATAATGTCCAGGTTTTGTAGCTTTTTCTTTCTGTAAGGACAGGAGCAGGGAAGATCATTTGGTAGAGTCTTAATCCCTCTTTATTCTTAGTCCCTTTTCAGTAGCCCTGAAACTAATCCTTTTGAAACAAGCTTGAAAATTACCTTTCATGTATATATGTAGCAAAAATGAAAGCAGATTGTAAAAAACTCCGTGTTCTGGTTCATAAAGCACAACAAATTTAAAAGAATAGAAATCATATAAATCCTGCTCTCAGACCATAATGGAATTGAACTAGTAAATACTAAGAGAAAGAAAGCTGGGAAGTCTCCAAATACTTGGAGATTAAACAACACATTTCTAAATAATACATGGACAAAGGAGAAATCTCAAGAGAAATTTAACAGTATTTTGAAATAAATGAAAATACTTAAAAAATTTGTGAGATGTACCTAACACAGAGCTTTGAGGGAAATTTATAACATTGAATGCATATATTAGAGAAGAAGAAAGATCTAAAATCAATAATCTAAGCTTTACCTTAGGAATTTAGGAAAAGAAGAACAAATTAAAGTGAGCAAAAGAAAAATAATGAAAATTAGAACAGAAATTAATAAAACTGAAAATAAGGAATCAGTCCAGAAAATTGTTGATTTTAGGGTAGGGGGGTTGGTGAAAACCAAAAGGTCTTTCTTTGAAAAGATCAATAAAATCTGAGCTTCTAGCCAGGCTATCTTGGATAAAAAGGAGAGAAGACACAAAATGACTAATGTTGGAAATGGAAGAAGGGATAGCTGTCCAGATCCTATGGGCATTAGAAGAAGTAATAATAAAAGAGTATTATGGACAATTCTGTGCCCATAAGTTTGATAGCCCTAATGAAAAAGGCCAATTCTTTGAAAGATACAATTTGCCAAAACTCACACAAGAAGAAATAGATAATCTGAATAAGTCTGTACCTATTAAAGAAACTGAACCAGTAATTAATAACCTTCCAGAACAGAAAACACTAGATCCAGTGTGTTTCACTGATGAATTTTGCTAAACTTAAATTTAAGGGAGAAATTATACGAATTGTCTACAGTCTCTCAGAAGATGAAACTCAGGGAATATTTTCTAGCTTTTTTCTTTGAGGCCTGATACCAAAACCAAGACATTGTAAGGAAATAAAACTTACAGACCAGTATCTTTCATGAATATAAAAACAAAAATTCTCAACAAAATATTAGCAAATTGAATCTATCAAGTTATAAAAAGAATTATACACCACAACCAAGTGAGGTTTATCCCAGGTGTGCAAGGCTGCTTCAACATTTGAAAGTGAACGTCAGTTAATGTATTTCATCACATCAGTAGAAAGAAAGGAGAAAAATCACATGATTATATCAGTAGATGCTGAAAAAGCACCTAAGGAAGTTCAACTCCTATTCATGATAAAAACTCTCAGCAAATTAGGAACAGAGGAAAACTTGTGGAACTTGATAAAGAACATCTACAAAATACCTACAGCTAATGTCATATTTATTGGTGAGAAACTTAGTGGTGAGGAGCAAGGCAAGGATGTCTTTTTCTTACCACTGCTTTTCAACATCATACTGAAAGCCTTAGCTAGTGCAAAAAGATAAGGAAATAAAAGGTATATGGATTGGGAAGGAAGAAATAAACTGTTTAGAGGTAACATGATCATTTATGTAGAAAGTCTGAAAGAATTGACCCCAAAACTCCTGGAACTGATTAGCAGTTGTTGCAAGTTTGCAGATACAAAGTTAATATACAAAAGGCAGACACTTTACTATATACCTTCTGTAAAAAGTGGAATTCAAAAATAAAAGCACGCTGCCATTTATCCATTCAGTTCAGTCGTTTAGTTATGTCCGACTCTTTGCATCCCCATGGACTGCAGCACGCCAGGCATCCCTGTCCATCACCATCTCCCGGAGCTTGCTCAAACTCATGTCCATGAAGTGGGTGATGCCATCCAACCAACTCATCTTCTGTTGTCCCCTTCTCCTCCTGCCTTCAACCTTTCCCAGCATCAGGGTGTTTTCCAGTGAGTCAGTTCTTTGCATTAGGTGGCCAAGGTATTGGAGCTTCAGCTTTAGCCTCAATCCTTCCAATGAATATTCAAGACTGATTTCCTTTAGGATAGACTGGTTTGATTTTCTTGCAGTCCAAGGGACTCTAAAGAGTCTTTCCCAACACCACAGTTCAAAAGCATCAATTCTTTGGTGCTCAGCTTTCTTTATAGTCCAACTCTAATATCCATACATGACTACTGGAAAAACCACAGCTTTGACTAGATGGACCTTTTTTGGCAAAGTAATGTCTCTGCTTTTTAATATGCTGTCCAGGTTGGTCATAACTTTTCTTGCAAGGAGCAAGTGTCTTTAATTTCATTGTATTTCATGGTATAATTACCATTTATATTAGTACCCTTATGTATAAATCCGACAAAGTATGTACAAGATTTAAGTGAGGACAATTATGAAACTCTGATGAAAGATATCAAAGCACTCACTAAATGGAGAGATATTCTGTGTTCATGGATAGGAAGGCCCAATTTTGTCATGTTGTTATTTTGTACCAAATTGGTCTACAGGTTCAGTGCAATCCCAGTCAAAATCCCAGCAAGTTATTTTTTGGATCTTAATAGTCTTATTCTGAAATACTCTAAAACAGTATTGAGAGAGAAGAACAAAGTTGGAGGACTGACACTACCTAACTTTAATGTAAACCTACTATAATCAAGACAATGTGGTGTTAGCAAAAGAATAAAAAAAAATAAATTGTTAGAACAAAATAGCTCAGAAATAGACTCTCATAAACATAGTTGACTGATCTTTGAAGAAGCTTTCAGTGAAAAGATAGTCTTTTCAACAAATGGTACTGGAAAAACTGGATATCCATGTGCAAAGTGACAGCTTTTTAATATGCTGTCTAGTTGGTCATAGCTTTTCTTCCAAGGAGCAAACGTGAATCTACTGAATCTAGACACAGACCTTACACTTTTCACAAAAATTAACTCACAGTGAACCATAGACCTAATTGGAAAATGCAAAACTGTAAAATACGTAGAAGACAACACAGGCAGTAATTTAATTGGCTGTAGTCATGGTAATGAATTTTTAGATACAGCACTATCCATGAAAGAAAGATTATTATCCATGAAAGAAGCAATTGATAAGCTGTGCTTCTTTAAAAATAAAAACTTCTGCCCTGCAAACGACAACATCAAGAGAATGAGAAGGTAATCCAGACTGGGAGAAAATATTTGCAAAAGATTTATCCAAAATATATGAATAACTCTTAAAACTTGACAATAAGAAAATGAAAAACGAATTAAACAATGAACAAAGACTTGAACAGACATCTCAAAGAAGATACACAGATGGCAGGTAAGCATATTGAAAGATGTTCAGCACCATTAAGGAATTACAGATTTAAACAGCAATGGGATGCCAGCACACACCCCCATTAGAATGGCTGAAATCTGAAACACCAACACCACCAAATGCTGGCTAGGATGTGGAGCAATAGGAACTCTCACTTATTGCTGGTAGAAATGCAAAATGGTATTGCCACTGTGGACGACAGTTTGGCAATTGCTTATAATTGCTAACTCCTTTACCCAGAGGAGTTGAAAATCTGTCTCCACAAAGGCCTCACCGCAAATGTGGATAGTAGCTCTCTTCATAACTGCCTAAACTTGAAAGCAACCAAGATGTTCTTCTTTAGTAGGTGAATGAGTGAATAAACTTGGTACATCCATACAATGAAATATCATTTAGTACCAAAAGTAAATGAGCTATCAAGCCATGAAAAGATGTGGAAGAAAATTAAATGTATTACTGAGTGAAAGAAGCCAGTCTGAAAAAGCGACGACTTGTGATTCCAATTATATGACATGATGCAAAAGGCAAAACTATGGAGACAATAAAAGAAGCAGAATTTGTTAGGAGTTGAAGGGAATGGAAGGACAAATAGGTAGAGCAGAGGATTTTTAGAGCAGTGATACTATTATCTGATATTATAATCGTGGATATATGTTACTATACATTTGTCAAAACCCATAGAGTACAGGGTTTCCCTGGTAGCTCAGATGGTAAAGAATCTGCCTGTAATGCAGGAGACCCAGGTTCATTCCCTGAGTCAGGAAGGTCTCCTGGAGAAGGGAATGGCAATCCACTCCAGTATTCTTGCCTGGAGAATTCCATGGACAGACCATAGGGTTGCAAAGAGTTGAATACAACTGAGCGAATGACACACTATAGAGTGTACAGCACCAAAAGTGAGCCTTAATGTAAACTGGACTTAAATGGTAGTGATAGGCTAGTGTATGTTCATTGATGACAAGAAAGGTCTCACTGGTGTAGGGTGTTGGTGATGGTGGAGGTTGTGTGGTGTAGGAATGAGGGGTATACAAGAAATCTCTATACCTCTGTCTCAGTTTTGCTGTAACATGATAAAAACTTCTCTAAAAAGTAAAAGTTTATTGATTGGAAAAAATGTTTGGAATTGAAGCAGAACATAATTATTCATGTAATTTTGAGAAATTCAAGTTTATTTGCATGTACAACAACACAGACTTGGAGTCTTTTTTTTTTTTTAGTTTTGCCATACAATGACATGATATCGCCATGGGTTTACATATGCTCCCCCTCCAGAACCCCCCTCCCTCCTCCCTCCCTCCTCCCTCCCCCCTGGGAAATCTCGATGCACCAGCCCTGAGCATCAGTCCTGGGCTGGTGATTGATTACACATATGATAATTAACATGTTTCAATGCCATTCTCCCATATCATCCCACCCTTGCCCTCATCCACAGAGTCCACGAGTCTGTTCTATACATCTGCGTTCCTTTTGCTGTCTCCCATGCTGGGTTCTCGTTACCGTCTTTCTAAATTCCATATATATGTGTTAGTATACTGTATTGTTTTGGCTTCTGGCTTACTTCACTCTGGGTAATGGGCTCCAGTTCCGTCCACCTGAGTAGAACTGATTCAAATGAATTTTTTTTTAATGCTGAGTAATATTCCATTGTGTATATGTACCACAGCTTTCTTATCCATTCATCAGTTGATGGGCATCTAGGTTGCTTCCATGTCCTGGCTATTGTAAACAATGCAGTGATGAACATTGGGGTACACGTGGCTCTTTCAATTCTGGTTTCCTCGGTGTATATGCCCAGCAGTGGGATTGCTGGGTCATATGGCAGGTCTATTTGCAGTTTTTTAAGGAACCTCCACACTGTTTTCCATAGTGGCTGTACTAGTTTGCATTCCCACCAACAGTGTAAGAGAGTTCCCTTTTCTCCACATCCTCTCCAGCATTTATTGCTTGTAGATTTTTGGATTACAGCCATTCTGACTGGTGTAAAGTGGTACCTCATTGTGGTTTTGATTTGCATTTCTCTGATAATGAGTGATGTTGAGCATCTTTTCATGTGTTTGTTAGCCATTT
>ML664161.1:21130420-21155032 GCA_007570785.1 Antilocapra americana
CCACTTGTTAAAGAGGTTGTCTTTTCTCCATTGTATATTCTTGCCTCCTTTGTCAAAGATAAGGTGTCCATAGATGCGTGGATTTATCTCTGGGCTTTCTATTCTGTTCCATTGATCTATATTTCTGTCTTTGTGCCAGTACCATAATGTCTTAATGACTGTAGATTTGTAGTATAGCCTAAAGTCAGGTAGGTTGATTCCTCCAGTTCCATTCTTCTTTCTCAAGATTGCTTTGGCTATACGAGGTTTTTTATATTTCCATACAAATTGTGAAATTATTTGTTCTAATTCTCTGAAAAAGACCTCTGGTAGCTTGATAAGAATTGCATTGAATCTATAGATTGCTTTGGGTAGTATACTCATTTTCACTATATTGATTCTTCCAATCCACGAACACGGCACATTTCTCCATCTGTTTGTGTCCTCTTTGATTTCTTTCATCAGTGTTTTATAGTTTTATATATACAAGTCTTTTGTTTCTTTAGTATTTTATTCTTTTTGTTTCGATGGTGAATGGAATTGTTTCCTTAATTTCTCTTTCTGATTTCTCATTGTTAGTGTATAGGGATGCCAGGGATTTCTGTGTTTGGTTTTGTATCCTGAAACTTTGCTATATTCACTGACTAGCTCTAGTAATTTTCTAGTAGAGTCTTTAGGGTTTTCAGTATAGAGGATCATGTCATCTGCAAACAGAGAGAGTTTTACTTCTCTTTTCCAATCTGGATTCCTTTAATTTCTTTATCTGCTCTGATTGCTGTGGCCAGGACTTCCAAAATTATGTTGAAAAGTAGTGGTGAGAGTGGGCACCCTTGTCTTGTTCCTGATTTCACAGGGAATCTTTATAAAGGGTTATTGATTAAGAGATGTACACTTGCTTGCATTATTTGTATTCTTGTCAAAAATTTCAGTTCATTAGTATTATCAACCATAAATTCCTTCCAACCATAAACATTGCTGATCACTTCACCCCTTCTTGATGCTCTTACACTATTCTTTGTTAACTTTGATCTTTTGGCCTAAAACTGGGTCTAATTATGTTTCCAGTTTCTTTTAACCAAGAAATAAATTTATACTAGCAAATGACAGAACGTTACATCTTAGACAAACTTTAGGATACAAAAGGTCATAAAGAATATTTAGTCTTAAGTTTCTTAGACATTTGTGAACAATGACCTTTTTAGCCTATATTGTAGGTAGTAAAAGTCTATGTTACAAATGAGAAGGCATTATAATAATACCTTAATATTAATTAGTTAATTTGTCAAATTATTGCCTGTTCAACACCTTCTCTTGGCCCAAGCTATTAGTTAAGCCAGCAATACATATATCTCTATACAAGGTTTACACCTTTTATTGTATGTGTACCCTTGAATGACTGACTGATTTTGTGTCTGTGAAAAGAATCTATTAGAAATTCTTTTTTTTTTTTAGAAATCCAAAAAAAAATAATTAATTAATTAAAGTGGTCTTATCTCACTTTTCTACTGTTTGGGAATATACCTAGAGCACCTTACATGCCAAAGGTTTTGTTTTTTCTTTTTGGTAGTTGTTTCCACATAAAGATTATATTTCTGAAAAGCTTTTGAGAGAGAATTGCTAATGATACTTTTCTCTTTTAGATGAGCAAGTTGTTATGGGCAACAAGCTTCTTGTATATATTAGGTAAGAGATTTTTAATTTATTTATGTGTGTATGCTTCTTTTACAGAACTTCTCCTATATTCTCAGAGGTATTTTCATCTCTTAGTCTGTATAGTGCTTTCATTTTTCAGTGTTCTTTCATGTATAGCCATGCTTCTGAACAATCAGTAATTCTGTCCCCCACCCTTGCTCCCCTCTGCCATATATTTGCAGTGTCTAAAGACATTTTGCTTTGTCACAACTGGGGTCGGGAGAGATGCTACTGGCATTTAATGGGTAGAGGCCAGCGATGCTGCTTAGCGTTCTGCAGTGAACAGGATAGTCCCCACAGCAAAGAATACCGAAATATCAGTAGGGCAGAGGTTGAGAAATCTTGATACAGAGTATTTTACTTTTACTACCAAGTCTGTGGGATGTGTTTTTGTCGATATTTTATGTATAAGGGCAAGAAATTAGTTTGCATCATGAGCAAAGTTAGTGACTGAAGTAAGCAGAAATGTCTGTCTGTTTATTCCTGAATCAGAGTTCTTCTGATAGATTATGCAGGCTCAGAATTGTGTTCTAATAGAACTTTTACATAGATAACTGGCTGGTAGGCAGGCAGGAAGGTGGTAGAACCTGCTGGCACATCATTTTAGCTTCTGTATGCATCAGAGTTAACTTTGAGACCTCTTTCACATTTGTTACATCGATTCTTTAGTATAGAAGAACATATGTAGCATTTACCTTGTTCTTTATCATTTATACTTTAAACTTTCTAGAATATGCTGGTATCTAGCTGTCTCCAACATTCAAAATTGATGACTACTTCAAAGAGGTTTAAAATTTACTCCTCCCCACCCCCTGCCACCAAAATAAGGACATATTCAGAAGACATTTTAAAACTCAGCCCCCAGAGCTAGTCATTAGCCATTAAGAAGGTCTGGTTTGGAGGTAAAACTGTACAGTTAATTTCTCATGAGATTCTGATTTTCCCCAAAGGCTTGTCTGATTACAAATATTTTTTAGCCTAGCTCATTCCCCATCTTTATTCACCATTCTTAGAACCACTGGATTTAAAAGTCTCTGCGAACCTGAGGCTTTGACCTGTTAACAGTATAATGATGCTGTCAGATTCTTTCCAGATGCTGGGTGTGAGATTTTAGGTAATCTGTCCTTATTCCTTCTTATTCATTTAGCGCAGCTTGGGTTTTTCTTAGGAAAAATAAAAAGAAACAAAAGTCATTACTCAGTCACAGGATGTGTTATTTCACCACCACCTTCTGTCACCCACATTTCCCGAACTGGCTATCATCTTGATCTGGATTTGGACCTGACGTAACTGACAAGAGCTGGGCCTGGTTAAACATCAGACTAGTGTCTTGGGTTTGAGAATAGTGTGTTCCCAGGAAGTTAGCCCATTAAGAGTCACCAAATCTGTTCAATTTCTTCTCTTCTAGCTGTTGTCTAGCAGGTCGTGCCTATCCCCTGGGTGACATCCCTGAAGATCTTGTTCCCTTGGTTAAAAACCAGGTTGGTGCATTTTTGTAACATTTTTACTCTCTTAAAATGCAATAAAGACAAATTGTAATTGAGGGTTGCACATGGGTCCTGAGCTATGTGCTATACATAGAGAGCCTGCACACCATCACTGGAGCCAGTAATTATAGCTGAGAGAGGTTGGAGAAGTTATAACCCAATGGCAATTTTTTATTTTATACAAATGAGAATCATTGCTTCAGCAAGATACTTTGTGAGGAAAGAATCACTTTTTTTTTTTTCCCAACTTGCAGGTTTTTGAATTTCTAATTCGCCTGCATTCAACAGAAGCTCCCGCTGAAGAAGAAATCTATCCCTATATTCGGACTTTGCTGCATTTTGACACACGAGAATTTCTAAATGTATTGGCGCTGGTAAGAAATACTGTGATTCTAAGGTATTTTTAAAAGGAGTTGGGGTGATAATTATTTTTAATAGAAAGAAAGATGAATAACAGTCCTTACACAGGTACAGTTTTTATGCCTTAGCAGTAAGTCAGGGTCTCAAATGTTTAATTTTGTTGTGCCATCCATAATTTCTAATTCTTTTTCTCCTTCCTACCCTTCCTTTCCTGCTTTCTTCTCCTCTCTTTCCTTCCTCCCTGAGTATTTGTCTATGTCTGTCTGAATGTCTCTTTCTGACACATATTTATTAAAAAGTTAAAGCCGAGTTAGATGTGGTACATCCTTGATTTCGTAAATTGCTATTGTTTGCAAATTGCTATTGTTTGCATACTAAAGATGGCAGATGGCTCTGAATTACATGTGATGATGATGATAGTGGAAGTAACTGGAGTTGAAATCGAACATGGAAGCTTCCTGCTGAAAAAATATCCTTATACCTGTTTTTATTAAAGATAGGTCTGAGTAAGCCAGGTTCTCTGTGAAAATGCCCCTGGGGAAATAATTATATAAAAAATGATATATCCTCCTAATTAAACCATATTGTAGTTGTTTTTTTAAAAAAGCTTTTGGTAATGTTGACAGTGCTTATATTTTAGTGTCTAGTGAAACAGCAGACTCACAAATTTTAAAAAAAATATTGTATGTGCACAATATTGGAAGGAAATACATCTAAATATTAATAATGATTATATCTGACATGAAGTAAATTTATTTAATGAACATATAGTGTTCTTCTTATAAGTTGAATAATAAACTGTTAAATTTTTTAAAAGTGCCTGTGAGAAGGTTGAGATTTCACTCACATCACATTTTGCATTAGTTTAATTGGAAAATCTGATTTCAGAAGTAGTAACTTTAATAGCAGAGGAAGAAGGGAAAAGAAACTTAGAAAATGAAAGTCAAATCTAGTTGGTTTAGGAGACCTTAGACATCCAGAATACAGTGTAAGTATTCTTAGTGTCTGACCTGGAGGAAAAAAGAAGAAGTGGTAGGGCAGGGGTTCAAAAAGCATCCTAGAGAGCAACAAAGAATTTTACCTAGTTTTCATTTTTTAAAGGGCTGTCATGGCACTGAAGATCATTTGGGATTATGTTCATGTCTAAATTATGACATTGACATTGATAGTAAGACTATGATAAAATCTCTGTCATTTACTTGACAAACATTTGCCAAGTATGCCACATATACTGTACTAACTGTATGTGTACCCTGGCCTGACAGGATATAGACCTTGCCTTTGTGGAGGAAGAGGATCCAGCTTGTAGATAAATAACTATAGCGTGGTATAAGACATGTCACTGGAGATACGCAGGATGCTGTAAGAACATTTAGGAGGGGGATCTAATGGAAGGGTCAGGAATGTGTCTTGGATGAAATGATGTCAGTGGTGAGTCTCACAGGTTGTGTAGAAGTCTGTTTAAGGATAGGGAAAAGTATTTCAGATAGAAGGACAGAGTATGTAGAAAGACCTGGAAATAAGATTGAGCAGTGTGTGTTAAGGTAATTGAAAAAAATTCAATATGGCCACATCTTTACACATCTTTAAGTGTAAGGAAGTCTGCAGAGAGAGAGAAATCCAGAGAGGCAGGTAGAGACTGAGTTTTATTATCCATGGTAGGAAGTTTGGACTTGATAGCCACTGAAGCCTTTTGCCTTACTTAGTCACTCAGCCCTTCCGACTCTTTGCAACCCCGTGAACTGTAACTTGTCATGCTCCTCTGTTCTTGGGGATTCTCTAGGCAAGAATACTGGAGTGTGTTGCCATGCCCTCCACCTCTAGGGGATCCTCCCAACCCAGAGATTGGACCCAGTTCTCCCAGCATTGCAGGTGGATTCTTTACCATCTGAATAGAAAAATATCATAATTTGTAGTTCAGGAAAATTCTTTCTGATTGTTGAATGGAAAATGGATTGAAATAAGATAAGATTGGAGGCACGAAGATGTTAGCAAAATTTTGTGGTCATCTAGATACAAAATAATGGTGGCTTGAATTAGGATAGTGACAGTGGGGGTTCTAAGACATAAAAGGATTTGAAAGATATTTTAGGAGGTAAGTCAGCCTAAAATTTAGAGTTTATTATACAGTTTGATGTGAAAAGTAAGATGAATAGGGAAGCATCAAAGATTCCTATATTTCAGACCTTATGAATTGAGTGTATAGTGGTTTATTTGTAGATTGAACAGGAAATCAGAGGAGAAACAGTTTTATTAGGAGATGGATGAGAGTAGGGGTGCAGAGTATTGGTGAGGTATGGTGGAGGTAGATAATTAGTTCTTTTTTGGGCTTAATGAATTGAAATGCCTAAAAGACAAGCAGAGGTTTCCCTGTGTGTGTATATGAAGGGTTGGCTGCATCCCCAAGTATTACAGCTGGAGAAATTGATAAGACTTCGGATCTTAAATCCTGGATTCACTACATATTTGTCTACTATAGTTGATGATTCACGTGACCTTCCTAATTAATATGCCTTTATAAGAAGAACATTTTTAGGGAGACACTAAAGAATTTAGATGACAGACTTTTAAATCATATTTTCTCACTTTTTAAATGTAGGAATATCTTTTTCAAGTGAAGTTTTTAACTTTAGCTTTATTAGGGTACAATGTATACAAAATATAATCCATCGGTTTCAAGAGAAGAGTTTGACAAGCATGCATGCATGCATGCTAAGTTGCTTCAGTCATGTCCAACTCTGTGCCACCTCATGGACAGCAGCCCACCAGGCTCCTCTGTCCATGGGATTCTCTGGGCAAGAATACTGGAGTGGTTGTCATGGCCTTCTCCGTTGACAAGCATATGCAGTCTTATAACCTCTACCACAATCTAGATACAGAACAGCTGGTCACTTTTGCAGTTTTGTAGTAAGTCCCAATCCCAGCCCCTGGCAACTGCTGGTCTGCTTTGGGAAACAGGATTTCACCTTTCTAAAATGTCATTTAGAGAGAAACATAAACTTTGTGGTTTCTTCTGGCTTCTTTCTCTTAAAATAATGCTTTTGAGACTTACCTGTACTGTTGCTTTTATCAGTAGGTTGTCCCTCTTTATGGCTATGTAATTTTTCAGTTTATGGGTATACAGTTTGTTGATCCATTCACCAATAGTTGGTCCTTTTGATTGTTTCCAATTTAAGTTACTGTGACTAAAGCTATCGTGAATATTTATATATAAGCCTTTGTGTGGACATACATCTTTATTTCTCTTGAGTAAATACCAAATAATGAAATCACTGGGTCTTTTGTGAAGTGTATTGTTTGACTTCATAAAAAACTAACAAGACTTTTCTAAAGTGGTTTTGCCAGTTTTCATTCCAGTAGTGTATGAGAGTATCAATTTCTTCATCTTCTCTCCAGAACATTGTATGGTTCATCTTTTTAATTTGACCATTCTAGTAGATGTGTACTGGTATCTCATTGTGGTTTTATATTTCCCTCCTGACAACTGACATTAAGCATCTTTTTGTTAAAATATATTAACAAAGAAGTAATGTTTACCATTTGTATATTCTCCATCCATATATACTCTATGGTGAAAATATTCACTTTTTGACCATTCTTCCTTATTTTTAAAAATTGTATTTGTTCTCTTGTTTTGAGAATATTTTTTTAGGTAAGTTTTTAAAAATCAGATTGTATGAATTTAGCAAGTGTTTTCTCCCAGTCTGTAGTTTGTCTTTTCATTTTCCTAACACTGTGTTTTAAATAGTGGAAATTTTAAATTTTGATCAAGTCTAATTTATTAGTTTTTTTTTTAGGAATCCTGCATCTGGGGCTGTAGCTATGAAATCTTCACCTAACCCAAGGTCACAAAGATATTCTCTAGAAGTTTTATGGTTTTACCTTTAAATCTGTGATCCATTTTGAAGAAATTTTGGCCTGTGGTGCAGCGTCTTTTTTTCTTGTTCTTTTTTTTTTGTCATTGAGATATCTAATTCTTATAGCATCATTTGACAAAAAGACTGTCCTTTCTCTATTGGATTATCTTTGAACTTTGTCTAAGATACATCATCTATGTATACTGGGTCTATTTCAGAACTCTCTTCTATGCCCCTGGTCTGTTTGTCTTGATGCCAGTACCACACTGCCTTGATTACTGTAGCTTTATAATGAGTATGAAAATCATGTTATATGTTCTTATTCTTTTTCAAAATTACTTTGTATTTTGTAGTTTTGGGGTTGTTTTTGGCATTTCAATATGAATTTTAAGTTACCTTGTTAACTTCTGCAGTAGCCTGCATGGATTTTGATTAGGATTGTGTTTAGTGTTTAGTCAATTTAAGAATTGTCTTAGCAATAGTGAGTTTTGTGACCCATGGAAAGGTATACTGTTCCATTAATTTAGATTTTCTTTAATTTTTCTCAGCAATATTTTGTAGTTTTCAATGTAGTTTTCTAAGTGATAGGATTCAATGTAATATTTTCTCTACTATTATACAATTAAAAATTTTTGAAGTGAAATAATACTTGCCTCCCACTTATCTTGCTCTTATATACTGCCATAAGGAAAGCTGATGTTAACTTGACTTTTCTTAACTTTCCCAGAGACTTAATCTTTTCCTAGAGTACCAGAATACTTTTTTCCTTATATTAATATTTAAAGGCTAATAGTTTAAGATACTACTCAGAATTGACTATTTTCAGTCAGTTTTGCTATATATGTACTGTGGGCCTTTTCAGTATGTGAATTTGAGTCTTTTTAGTTTAAGAAAGTTTTCTTGAATTACAGATTTAAGTATTTTTTTCTGCTCCATTATTTTGTATTTCATCTTCAGAAACTTAGGTTATTTGTATATTATATCTTCTTTATTTTCTATATTTATCACCTTTCTTTGTTCTCTTTTATTTCCTTTTTTGTTTAAATTTCATTTTCTTGGTTCTTTTTATTTATGTTCTCTATTTCTGTTAACTATACTTTTAGTAGCTTATAGTTCTGTCTTCATTTCTAAGATGACTTTTTTTTTCTTTCAGTTTTTTTTTTTTTCCGAGTTCAGTTAGCTCTGATTTCACGTTTTCCTACTCTTCATTTATTTTCTGAATTCTTAAATTTCTGGTTTGTGATGTTCTTTCAAATCTACAATTTTATGTTTAAATATATTTCATGTACGTTGAGATATTGTTTATAGTTTACTTCTATTTTGTGGCTAGTTCTCATTTTGTTTTATTCTTGAGTGCCTTCACATTCTGGTTTTTTTGTCATTTTTTTATGGATTTTTCTGGACTAGCAATAACTGGTGATCTTGTTGGATCATGAGGGAAGGTTGCATACTATTTTCCACATTCAGGTACCTGCTTTATTTGCTATAAATAAGTGCAGTTTCTTAAATAGTATCAATGGGGTATAGTCTATTTTCTCAATCTTTGATAAGTCTTTTGTTTTAGTAGGATCTTTTTCTTGAACCCTTCCTTTATCACAGGCCTCTAAGGAATATATTTCCTTTCCCTTTTCTATCTCAAAAGCTGTATCTTACCAAGACCTCCAATTCATACTTTCCAGACTCCTTCCCTTGATCTTCCTATCAGCCAGTGCTATGACCACTGGGTTGCAGACCTGGGCTCAGTACTTGCTCACCCAGGATGGATCTTCCTTTTCTTTTGGAGGTGAATTCCATTTGATTCTATATGTATTCTGTGCCTGCTGAAACCTCGTGATACCCTCCCTTCCTTTACCCAATTCTCTCTTGATGGTTTTGTTTTTTTTAATGGGCTTTGGAGCCAACTTTGCTAGTTGGGGATGTTTACTTTCCCACTTTTATGTAAGTCAAGGTTTTTAATATGTGTTGTCCTTCGAGTTTTCCCATTAGGCTGGGTTGTGGGTGATTCTTTTTCTTCTTTTCTATATACATGGATCTTATTGGGAGATGTGTGAAGAGATTAGGACAGAGGTTCACAAACTACAGTCTGTAGACCAAATCCAGCTGTATTTGACCTCTAGCTTGAGTGAGACAGAAGTATATTTTTCTATTTTTAAGGGTTATAAAAACAGAAGAATATGTCATGCAAACCACGTGTATCCTACAAAGCCTAAAATATTTTCTCTCTGGTCCTTTACAGTGTTTCTTGACCCCTGGATCAGGATTTAGCCAGCTATCATCATCTTACAGAAACTCTATAGTAATTTTTAAGGGGCTACAGAAAGAAGTTTTTATGACAAAATTCACAGGTGACTTTGGACTTGAATTTTTGGTCTACTTTTCCACTTCACAAACTATCTTTCTCCATTAGGAAGTCTTTACATATTATTCCTCTAACAAGCATTGTATAATTAGAAGAATCTTTGTGGAATGATAATATTTTAACATAAATGTGCCATTTTGGTGGCAGCTGTTAACTACAGTCAAAATATGTCATTGTGTATATCACAACATTCAAAAGTATTTCACCACTTAATTATGTTTCTAGTAGTGAACTTGCAATGTGTGTTTCAAAGCAGTTAATACATGTTACCAAAAGGCAAGTGGATAAAGCAATTCTTTTTTACTTGCTGTCAATGCTGTAGTTATTTAATACATATGCTAATTCTCCATGATTTTGTGTTTACTTGAATAGCACTTGTATTAGCAGATAGTATCTTGTCTGACAGCAGAGTGACATCTCACTTTGGCAGGCTGGGTGTGAGGGGGAAGTTGTGTTTGTTTGAATATGTGTGTATTTATTGTTTTCCTAAGCCTTAGAACTGAGAGACTTTCTCAACCATCTTTCCCTCTTCAGACTGGGTCATGTTTAACCCATGTAAATATCAAAATACCCTCTGTTTGAGCTTTCTGGATAAGAGTTCCTACAGTTCCCTTGGTAACTCATTTCAGCCTTCTTAACTAACTAGCAGCAAAGTGTTCTAGGTGAAGAAAATATTTTTTATAAAAATATCATTTTCCTCTGTAATTAACTAGATGAATCAGCAGTCATTGTTTAAAGTGCTTACTGTGTGTCAGACAAGAAAAGGGAAAGAAGAACATGCTAGTAGAGAAGAGCATGAGCTGAGGGTCTTTGGAGAAGTTGGGGAAGCTTGGGGCCAATTTAAAGAACAGCAGATATTCTGGTTTGAATGTTAACTATGATGTAGTCTTAAAAGCTTGTGGCTTGGAAATTCTTCTTTAATCTGGTAGGACAATATGTAGTCTATTTTCTTGCTTTGGGATAGTCAGTAATAAATTACTGCTTTGTGGATTGAAACATTTCATGCATAGATGGGCACAATAAAGGACAGAAATGGTATGGACCTAACAAGTAGAAGAGATTAAGAAGAGATGGCAAGAATACACGGAAGAGCTATACAAAAAAGGTCTTAATGACCAGGATAACCACAATGATGTGGTAACTCATCTAAAGTCAGACATCCTGGAATGTGAAGTCAAGTGGGCCTTAGTAGCATTACTACGAACAAAGCTAGTGGAGGTAATGAAATTCCGGCTGAGCTATTTCAAATCCCTAAAAGACGATGCTGTTAAAGTGCTGCACTCAATAGGTCAGCAAATTTGGAAAACTCATCAGAAGCCGCAGAGCTGGGAAAGGTCAGTTTCCATTCCAATCCTAAAGAAGGGCAATGCCAAAGAATATTCAAACTACCACACAGTTGCACTCATTTCACATGCTAACAAGATAATGCTCAAAATTCTTCAAGTTAGGCTTCAGCTATTCATGAACCAAGAAATTCCAGATGTACAAGCTGGATTTAGAAAAGGCAGAGGAACAAGAAATCAAATTGCCAACATCCATTGGATCATAGAAAAAGCAAGAGAATTCCAGAAAAACACCTACTTCTGCTTCATTGACTACACTAAAAAGCCTTTGACTATGTGGATCACAACAAACTTTGAAAAAATTCTTAAAGAAATGGGAATACCACACCACCTTACCTGCCTCCTGAGAAACCTATGTGCAGGTCAAGAAACAACAGTTAGAACCGGACATAGAACAACAGACTGGTTCTAAATCAGGAAAGGGGTACGTCAGGGCTGTATATTGTCACCTTATTTAACCTTTGTGCAGAGTATATAATGTGAAATGCCTGGCTGGATAAAGCACAAGCTGGAATCAATACTGCTGAGAGAAATGTCAATAACCTCAAGTATGCAGATGACACCACCCTTATGACAGAAAGCAAAGAGGAATTAAAGAGCTTTTTGATGAAAGTGAAAGAGGAGCGTGAAGAAGCTGACTTAAAACTCAGCATTCAAAAAACTAAGATCATAGCACCCGGTCCCATCACTTCATGGCAAATAGATGGGGAAACAATGGAAACAGTGAGAGACTTTATCTTCTTGGGCTCCAAAATCACTGTGATGGTCACTGCAGCCATGAAATTAAAAGACACTTGCTGCTTGGAAGAAAAAGCCACGATCAACCTATACAGCATATTAAAAAGCAGAGACATTACTTTGACGACAAAGGTTTGTGTAGTCAAAGCTGTGGTTTTCTCAGTAGTCATGTACGAATTTGAGAGTTGGATCATGTAGAAAGCTGAGCACCGTAGAATTGATGCTTTCAAATTGTGGTGTTGGAGAAGACTCTTGAGAGTCTTGGACTGCAAGGAGATCAAACCAGTCAATCCTAAAGGAAATCAACTGTGAATATTGATTGGAAGGACTGAAGCTGAAGCTGAAGCTCCAGTACTTTAGCCAGCTGATGTGAAGAACTGACTCATTTGAAAAGGCCCTGATGCTGGGAAAGATTGAAGGTGGGAGGAGAAGGGGACGACAGAGGATTAGGTGATTGTGAGAAGGTAACAGGCATGAAGGCCAGGGGTCTCCAAACTGAGGAAATAGGCTGCAAGTGTCTCTTAAAATTCTATGTTGCTATGACGACACCTGGTTCTACCTTAACTGAACTTTTCTCAAACCTTGAGCCAACCATTGCATTTTTCTCATGGAAATGTTTTTCTTAAGCTATGTTAATGAAACTATGTATTTACTTTGGAATTTGCCTTTCTTCGAAATGGTTCCACCTAAGACTAACTTTTGACTGCTAATGGCTCAACAAACCAATATTCATATCAATTGTTTTATGGCTGGGGATGACATACCTCATGCCATCCTGTTTCAAAAATGCATATTGTGGGAGAGGGGCCTGGTGAAACTCCGTCAGCCTTGAGGTGTCTCTCTTATCTGATTAATAACTTTCTAACAGACATAAAATGCTTACTAAAACTAGAAGTAGGGGCACTCTCCATCCACCTTCTGATGTCTGTGTCAGAAGCTTTCTCTGTCCCTTTACTTTAATAAAACTCTGCTATACAAAAGCTCTTGAGTGATCAAACCTGGTCCCTGGTCCCGAAGTTAAATCTTCTCCGGAGATCACAAATCCGACCTTGTTCACCATAAGCTATCAATCGGATGGCATCACGGACATGATGGACGTCATGGACATGAGTTTGAGCAAGCTCTGGGAGATGACGAAAGACAGGGAAGCCCAGTGTGCTGCAGTCCATGGGTTTGCAAAGAGTCAGACCTACTGAGCGACTGAACAACAAACAACAAAGGGCCGAATGTCCTAAGTGAAAGTCTTAGGAAGATCTTCAAGTCTTTTATCACTTATTCAATAAGTATTTTCATTTCAGTTGTTTTGTTTGTTTTTTGATTTTTACAGTGTTGTGTTGGTTTCTGCCATATAGCCACAGGAATCGGCCATAATTATACATATATCCCCTCTCTCAAGCCTTCCTCCCTTCCCCCCTGCCACCCCTCTGTCATTACAGAGTGCTGGAATGGGCTCCCTGTGTTATTTACAGCAGCTTCTCACCAGCCATCCATTTTATACATAGTAGTGTATATATGTTGATATTACTTTCTCTGTTAGTCCCACCCTCTCCCTCCCCACACTGTGTCCACAAGTCTGCGTTTCCATTCCTTCCCTTCAGTTTCTTCATATATGCATCCTATAGCTTCTGTGTATTTTCAAAATCCAGTGCTGTCATTTACTTGGGTGCCAGTTTTATTCAAAATGTATTTGGCTCTACTTGAGCAGAAACATAAAATAAAAAATGCTGTACTTGGCAGTGTTGTGAAAATAGAATACCTATTTTTTGTATGTATTCTTGAGGATTTTAGTATTGTGACAGTTTTACCATAGTAATTTTTAAAAGTATCTATTGTTGAACATCATTTCTTCCTAGTTGTCATGGAAATCATGGAAATTTCTTTTCATGACAGTTAACAACTGTATTTCAGTTATTGTTTCCAAATAGCATGGACGGGATGATGACTGAGCATGTAACATGTATTTCATCCTTTTCAAATTCTTGCTCACAAATTGCCTCTTCTCTTCAGTATTCTTTCTTTTTTTTTTGTTGCCTATAAACTTTGCCTTCCTTGGTTCAATTTTTATAAATTTTAAAAATTATTTTTTATTTTTGGTTGTAGTGGGTCTTCATTGCTATGTGTAGGTTTTCTCTAGCTGTAGAGAGTAGGGGCCACTTTCTAGTTGTGGTTCATGGGCTTTGGGGTGCAGTGGCTTCTCGTTGCAGAGCATAGGCTCTAGAGTATGTGGGCTCAGTAGTTGTTGTGCACAAGCTTAGTCGTTCCATGGCATGCGGAATCTTCTCAGACCAAGGATTGAACTCACGACCAGAGATCTACCTCATGTCCCCTGCATTGGCAGGTGGATTCTTATCCACCATATCACCAGGGTGAATCACTTTTGGATTGTATGATAATCACTTTATTCTTGTACTTTTTATTCAGAATACCATATAATATTGAATAATGCAGCCTTCTATTAAACTCACTAAAAATAACTTGTTAACATTATATAAGAAAAAAACCTATTGAGAAGTGGTTATCTTATTTCGGAATTCACCTATTAACAAGAATTTAACGTCTTGTCTCCTTCTAAAATTTTCAAATAGTACTTACCTTATAAAAATTTCTTTTTCCTTTTTAGACTTTTGAAGATTTTAAAAATGATAAGCAAGCTGTAGAATATCAACAACGTATTGTGGATATTTTGTTGAAGGTGAGTATCCCTAGAATGTCTTTGTATTGATACTTATATTTATAGAAGTGAATTACTTTATAGCAAGTTCTAAAATAATCTTGTTTAATAAAGGAATATGTTGCAGTCATTTAAAAATTTTATTATGATGCCTTTGTCTTCAAAAGCTGAAGTACTAATCATTCATTCAAAAAATATAATATATCTCAGCTTTAGACTGGATGTTGGATAGAGTGCTTCTTTTGAGAAATGCATATTGTGATAATTGCTATGTTAGTATGATTACATTTAGTAATGGAGACTAACTTCAGAATGCTTTGAGCAAATAATGTTCTGAAGAGTCGCCTGTCTCATCCTGGCATCACTGTGTTGCTAAGGCAGTACCATATGTAGTTTTGCCATGGTACTGAGATGATGGGTAACTTAGGAACAGTTTGAGGCATGCAGAGATGATCATCCCAATCTAAGTCCATCTGGATTCAATTGAAAACTATTTTGAGATTCATGCTGTTGCTAGTGAATGACTGCAGAGACAGATTCTTTTCCTGTCCATCTGCACAGCTTCACCCCGGCCAGTTTCTTCTTGTAGTTAAAAGCTTAGAGTCTTTATCCTGTTCATTTGGCTATAAAATGGTAGTTTGTTCCTCTTACTGACTTTTAGGTTATTTTGGAGAGGAGACCAAAATTGAAATATTTTCATTGTGTATAATATTAATTCATTAACTACATTTATAGTTGTTCTTTATCATTTTCAAAGCTCATCTGTATGCGTTATCTCATTTGAGCTATTTATTAGCCCTGTAAAATAGTCAGCGATGAATATGAGAGCTCCCAAATAATATCAGTTTGATCTTGGTGGCTAGTGTGGAGAATTTTCACTTAGGTTTCAAAATACCTTCCCGAATGGTCTTACCCTCTCCTTCTTTAATTTGTGATCTTACCTTCTAGGTAATATTCTTCTCTGGCTTCCCATTGGCACAGTTGAAATTCAGTTCTTCTGTGAGAGACAGTTCAAAATATAATAGTTTGTTGTGGAAATTTAATTTTCTTCTATAAGTCTGGAGTGTAGGCAGCCTGGTCTAGTAGAATGGGTTCACAAACTTGTCAGGGATGCACAACACTTCCATCTTACTGCTGCTGTTCTTAGTACATGGTTTGTGTCTTTCAGTCCAAAATGATTGCTCAGGCTCCAGTATTACCTCTGCATTCTAACCAGTCTGAATGTAGAAAGAGATGAAGTAGAAAATGTTCTCTTAGAAGTTGTGCACCACAATTTTGCTGTATCATGTTGATCGGCACTTAGCTAGGGAGACTGTGAAGTGTACTCTGTATGGTGGGTGGCCAAGTGTTTAGCTAAAAATGAGGAGTTCTGTTTCTAAATTAGATGGAAGGAACAGATGTTGGAGCACAAGTAGTAGTTTTTGCCATACCCATCTAAATTTTAACATGACATCCAAGATCCTTTTATACTTTCTGGCCCCTGACTACATCTCTATAACTGCTCCTCTCTCTGACCTTCCCTCTCACCCCACCAGTCTGTTTTATCAACTCCTCAACAGTTTTTTTGGGCCATACCGAACAGCTTGTGGTTCTTAGTTCCTCGACCAGGGATTGAACCTGGGCCATGGCAGTGAAAGCCTGGAATCCTAACCACTCCGCTACCGGGGAACTCCCTTCTCACCAATTTTAAATTGTTAGAATTCAGTGAATTTTGTGTCATCTTTTTTGGCTTATGTTCTTTGTGTGAGTTTTCTTGTATCCCATCATATGTTTTCCTTTGCTTTCTCTGCCTGGCAAATTCCTAGCCATTCTCCAAAACATAACTCAAATATCCATGAGAAATTCTTCAGAACCCTCTCTCATACTTCCAGTTTTGGTTTGTTGCCTTTTTTCTGGGATCTTATAACACTTCATGCTACACTTGACACACTTTATATTTGTTTACATGTGTCTTTTCCTACCGGGAATGAGTTTCCTGTAGGTAGAGACTGTAAGGATGTGGGATTTTTTTTTTGTCATTATTTTAACACGTCCAGCACGATGCCTGCAATCTGGTAGGTGTTCAAGAAATGTTTGCAAGTTGATTGAATTAGAATTTAAGTTTTAAAACTGTACTAAGTTGGGAAAATGATGCAAATGAAGGAAATAAAACTCTATAAAGTACTTAAACTGTTACTCTTGGTGAATTATTGTTTTTGTATATATATATTTTTAATTTATAGTATTGTGTTAGTTTAGGTATGTAGCAAAGTGATTCATATATATGTATATGTGTGTGTGTATATTTTCAGACTAATTTCCATGATAGGTTATCACAAGATACTGAATATAATTCTTTGTGCTATACAGTATATTTTTATTGCTTATCTGTTTTATTAATTTGGTTTTTCTAAACTCTTTATTTTATATTGGACTGTAGTCAAAGTGTTGTGATAGTGTGAAGTGAACGGCTGAGGAACTCAGCCGTACATATACATGTATCCACTCAGCCGTACATATACATGTATCCGTTCTCCCCCAAACTCCCCTCCTATCCATGCTGCCACATAACATTGAGCAGAGTTCCCTTTGCTTATGTGTAATGATTTGTATCTGTTAATCTTGTACTTCTGTTGACCCCTGCCTCCTCCTTTTCCCTGCTAGTAACCATAAGTTTTCTGTATCTGTGAATCTCTTTTTATTATGTATATAGATTCATTTGGATTATTTATTAAATTCCACATGTAAGTGATACCATATGATATTTGTCTTTCTCTTTCTGAATTACTTCACTAAGTATAGTATTCTCTAGGTCCATCCATGTTGCTGCAAATGGCATTATTTCATTCTTTTCTTTATTTTTGGCTGTGCTGGGTCTTCTTTGCTGCATGGTGCATGGGCTGTTATCTAGTTGTGGCAAGCAGGAGCTACTCTAGCTGTAGTTGCATGGGCTTCTCTTTACAGTAGCTTCTCTTGTTGCAGAGCACGGTCTCTAGGGTGCA
The DNA here is from genome assembly GCA_007570785.1 of Antilocapra americana. Classification (NCBI taxonomy): domain Eukaryota; kingdom Metazoa; phylum Chordata; class Mammalia; order Artiodactyla; family Antilocapridae; genus Antilocapra; species Antilocapra americana. The sequence continues at coordinate 21,147,888 of ML664161.1, forward strand.
CGGCTTCAGTGGTTATGGCTCCTGGAATCTAGAGCACAGGCTCAGTAGTTGTGACACATGGACTTAACTGCTCCATGGCATGTGGGATCCTCCTAGACCAGGGATCTAACCCATGTCTCCTGCTTTTGGCAGGCAGACTCTTCATCACTGAGCCACCAGGGAAGCCCTACTTCATTCTTTTTTATGGTTTAGTAGTATTCCATTGTGTATATATATAAACCACATATTCTAAATCCATTTGTCTCTTGATGGACACTTAGGTTTCTTCCATGTCATGGCTACTGTAAATAGTGCTGCTATGAACATTGGGGTGCATGTATCTTTTTGAACTAGAGTTTTCATTTATACAGGCTTCCCTGGTGGCTCAGATGGTAAATTATCTGCTTGCAATGCAGGAGACCCAGGTTTGATCCCTGGGTCAGGAAGATCCCCTGGAGAAGGAAATGGCAACCTGATCCAGTATTCTTGCCTGGAGAATTCCATGGACAGAGGAGCTTGGTGGGCTTCAGTCCATGGGATCACAAAGAGTTGGAGACGACCGAGCAATTAACACTTTCATGTTTTTGGGATATATGTCCATGGGTAGGATTGCTGAATCATCTGGTAGCTCTATTTTTAGTTTTTGTAAAGGAACCTCCATACTGTTTTACATAGTGGCTGAGTCTTGTATATTATTTTGATAGTACTTAACCTCGGGTCAATGAAGAATGACCCTATCTCAAATGATAAGTTTGAGATTATTTTCTTATTTCTGTGATAGAGTTGTAGTCATTTATTGTTTTTCTGAGGGAGCACAGGCAAGGACCATAAAACAGGAGAGTGAGCATCAAACCTCAAGCATTATCATGGGTTCTGAATGGCTGCAGACATAGAATGGGAAAGCTGTAAATTTGTGACTTTGTATAAAATTTCCCCCCAAATTTTGTAAGCACAGTATCTGAAATTGATCAGAGAGAAGAAATGGAAAGAAGCTAAAATTTCTGGGATAATACCTAGTTGGACACTTGCTGAGGTGGCAAGGGAATGGAGCTGTGAGTTAGAACTGTTTCCTTAGAAGACATTTTTAGGATCAGATAGGTAAGAGAGTAGTTGACACTTGTAGAGCAAAAGAAAGAGCTAAAAGCAGAAAAGAGCACTAGTTGGGCCCTGAGAGTTGAGTCCTAGGAAAAGACCCACACACGGAAAGAAAATGATGATTGGGTATTTTAAAGCTATAGAAAGCTCTTTGAATATTATAAATTGGAATTTAGATACACAGATTACAACTTGAAACATCCTCGTATTCTAGTAATGATAATTATGCACTTGAACAAGCTGTGATTACTGGACTAAGTGAAAGACAGGGGCAGTAAAAAGACAGGGGCAAACTGCTTAGCAAAGTGAGAGAAGGCCGGCCAAACACGAGGCTCCAAAGGACTGTTTTATCTTTGAAGGGAAAATGAAAGGAGAGAGTTTGTAGATGAGATGGGCTATTGTTCCCTAATTTGTTGTAGAATTGCCTCCTTAAATTCAGTTAGTTTAAAACAATGCCTGATCTTCCTTCTCGGACTTCTGCCATCCCCCGCTTTGTTCTCCTCCCTGCCTATCAGGCTCAAGACCTGTCATTTTTCATTCTTCCTTTAGCCACACGTTTCTGCACATGTGCATACCTGCCCTGTCTCCTCTCTCCATGCAGTGACTTGCACCTATTTCTCCTTCCCTGTTCATCATCACTGCATTGTTCTGAACCCCTCTGACTCTACCTTGGAGAGTCCCATGCATCTTGGTCTCTCTACCTTTATTTCTTGCTTCTGTTACTTTATCCTAAGCACTGCTCTTGGGGTAATTTTTCTAAGCCAAGTGCTGATCACAATCAGCTCTCCTCATTGCACCTTTAGTAACTCCTCCATTTTCTAACAAATAAATTCTGGATTCCTTAGAATGGCATTGGAGCCTTAAGTTTTTCTTTTGGTCTGATTTTTCACTCCTCCTCATGCATACTGCTGCATTCTAATGAAACGTGGCATTTCTCTAGACAAACTTCTATTTTCTTGTGTTCATGTTTTTGCCCCCACTCTTCTCTCTGCCTGGACTGCTCTTTCTCCTGACATTTCTTCCCCTGTCATGGATTCCACATGGGCTTTAAAGCTTCGTTTAGAGGCTGTTTTTCTCATTTTTTTGTTTCAAATTTTTCTCTGATCAGTTGAACTAAATTTCCCCCACTGTGCTTCCATAGTCATTTGTTCCTTTATAAGTGCTGCTCACATTATGCTTTTTATTTAAGATTTATTTACCTGTCTCACTGTGCTTTCTGGTTCACAATTCCCTTGAAGGCTTCTACCGTAAGCATCTTAGGCATAGTAGGAGGTTCTTAGGAGATGAGAGCTCACTTAAGTCAGAGGAGAGATTATGACTTGATAACCGTGTATGGTTGTAAAGAGTGTGTTATATGAAACCATCTGTTCACTAAACTGCTTATAGCCAAGACAGAGCCATTCACTTCATTGACTCATAGGCTGGCTCACTTCTTTTCTGGGATACCTTCACTCTCAAGTTGTCTTAACTTTAAACCCGAAAGCAGCTCCCTTCCTCCTGTGTTGGTGGACAGATTTTTAATAGGGTCACTTTAATTTTAGATTCTCTTTTAAGAATTCAAGAAGGAAACATGATTAATATTTTTTTTTTTTGGAAATCTGCCTCTAACAGTTCAGTTCTTATCCAACTTGTGCCTATAAATATGCCAGAAATCACTACAGTGCTTTCAGGGGGTGCAGGTAGATGTGCTTCTTCTCTGAGTGGTGTTGAACTCAGCTGTCACACAGCCAATAAAAGAATCTTTTTATGAGTCCTTTGTACTGAGGCTTCCCCACCCCCATCTCTAATTGTATATTTTTCTGTGTCAAACCAGATGGTATATAATGGTCTCTTTTGCTCATAGGTTATGGTGGAGAATTCAGATTTTACGCCCTCACAAGTAGGGTGTCTCTTTACCTTCCTAGCCCGGCAGCTTGCAAAGCCTGACAATACCTTATTTGTAAACAGAACCCTTTTTGATCAGGTGAGTGTCTTTAACCATAAGAAGTAGAATTGTTTTTATTTACTATTTGTAGAAAAATTCACTGGATTACATGGTTTCTTAATAGAATAACATACCAGGTAAGTGTCCTACGAGGTAGAGGCTGGGTCATCTTTCAGTTTGGATCTAAATTAGCTTTTGTTTTTTAGTGTTGTGTTTGGATAGTGTGACTGTTCAGTAACTTGGTGTTGTGGGAGTATGATTTGTGGAGACTGGTGTATAGAGATTGTTTTCCCAATTATTCTGTTCTAAATTTGCCTAGAATTTTTCAATTTAATAATTACCCATCTCATTGGTAGTAAGACTAAGATGTTGATCATCTGGAAGAGAGATTACTTTTAGAAAATCCAAATTTACTTACTTACTAACCACTCTGAAGGTATTTCCAAATCCCAGTTAAATATCTTCTACACAGCCACAGGTGACAAAGAAAATACTCTTTACTTGGAGAAAGTTGCTAATAATAACCAGCATTTATTGAGCACTTCATAGTGCCATGCTCTGCTTCAAAGTTTTACATGTATGTATTAATTCAGTACTCGCAGTACCTCTGAACTTGGTATAGTTGTTACTCTTGTTTTGCAGATGAGGAAACTAAAGCCTGGAGAGGTTATATCACTCATCCAAGTTACTTAATAAGTGTTATTACCAGCAGTAAATATTGTAATTAAGTATTAATAAGGTTAGGATTCAAATTCAAGTGGCCTGATTCCAGAGTCCATACTTAGCTTGATCCATGGTATTGGGGATCTTAACGTATATATATGATGTCAGATTCTAGTCATGTTTCTAAATAGTAAAGAAATGTGCCTAAGGTATATATTAAATTGTCAGCATAACTGAGCCTGCTGTGTCATATATTGGGCCGACCAGTTGGGAAGATACCATATCCCTATGGCGTTTGTTGAGCTGGGTGTGAATGAATTGGTGATATAGAAAGAGTAATTACGGTTTTCCTTATGGCATGCATGCTGGTATCCAATTTAAAAATACCTTTTCTTTGACCAGGTCCTTGAATTCCTTTGTAGTCCTGATGATGACTCCCGACACTCTGAAAGACAGCAGGTATGAACTGCTAGAACTCATCTTGCTAAAGAATGGAAAGGAAGACAAAGTAAACCAGAAAGAACCTTCTGTTCTAGACCTTACAAGATAAAAGGGTAGAAAGACTTGTGTCTAACCTTAATACTGTGTGAGATAGTGGCAACCAGGAAATAAGTGTGGGTGGTTGTTAGTTTGAGCCTCAATCAAACAATTAATAAATTTCTTGGCAGATTGCACTTGCCTTGCATTCAGCATGACATCAAAAGAGAGTATAAACTTTATCCTTCTCCTTTATGAGCAATAGTTGGTACATATTATATGCTTCTTTCTGCCAGCATCATTAAGTTAGTAACCACACCTAGTTGCTATGGTCATGAACCAGAAACACTTCAAGATCTTGAGTACTGGAACACTCAGCTTTTGGGAGTGCCCTGTGGTTCCACTGCACTAGTGCTCACCATTTCAGGAGGCTGGCATCCGTCTCAGTCAGTCAGTTCAGTCACTCTGTTGTGTCCGATTCTTTGTAACCCTATGGACTGCAGCACACCAGGCTTCCCTGTCCATCACCCAACTTCTGGAGCTTACCCAAACTCAAGTCCATTGAGTCGGTGATGCCATCCAACCTTCTCATCCTCTGTTGTCCGCGTTTCCTCCCACCTGCACTCTTTCCCACCATTAGGGTCTTTTCCAGTGAGTCAGTTCTTCACATCACATGGCCAAAGTATTGGAGCTTCAGCTTCACCGTCAGTCCTTCCATTGAATATTCAGGACTGATTTCCTTTAGGATGGACTGGTTGGATCTTGTGGTCCAAGGGGCCCTCAAGAGTCTTCTCTAACACCACAGTTCAAAAGCATCAGTTCTTCTGTGCTCAGCTTTCTTTATAGTCCAACTCTCACATCCATACATGACTACTGGAAAAACCACAGCTTTGACTAGACAGAGTTTTATTGCCAAGTAATGTCTCTGCTTTTTAATATGCTGTCTAGGTTGGTCATGGCTTTTTTTCCAAGGAGCATGCATCTTTTAATTTCATGGCTGCAGTCACCATCTGCAGTGATTTTGGAGCCCAAGAAAAATAAGTCACTGTTTCCATTGTTTCCCTATCTATTTGCCCAAAAGTGATGCGACTGGCTGCCATGATCTTAGTTTTCTGAATGTTGAATTTTAAGCCAACTTTTTCACTCTTCTCTTTCACTTTCATCAAGAGGCTCTTTAGTTTTTCTTCACTTTCTGTCATAAGGGTGGTGTCATCTGAATATCTGGGGTTACTGATATTTCTCCTGGCATTCCTGATTTCAATTTGTGCTTTATCCAGCCCGGCATTTCGCTTGATGTACTCTGCATATAAGTTAAACAAGCAGGGTGACAATATACAGCCTTGATATACTCCTTTCTTAATTTGGAACCAGTCTGTTGTTGCATGTCCAATTTTAACTGTTGCTTCCTGACCTCATACAGATTTCTCAGGAGGCAGGTCAAGTGGTCTAGTATTTTCATCTCTCTCAGAATTTTCCACAGTTTGTTATGATCCACACAGTCAAAGGCTTTGGTGTAGTCAATAAAGCAGAAGTAGATGTTTTGCTGGAACTCTCTTGCTTTTTCAGTGTTCTGACAGATGCTAGAAATGTAATCTCTGGTTCCTCTGCCTTTTCTAAATCCAGCTTGAACATCTGGAAGTTCGTGTACTGTTGAAGTCTGGCTTGGAGAAGTTTGAGCATTACTTTGCTAGCCTGTGAGATGAGTGCAATTGTGCGGTTGTTTGAATATTCTTTGCCATTGCCTTTCTTTGAGATTGGAATGAAAACTTACTTTTTCCAGTCCTGTGGGCACTGGTAAGTTTTCCAGATTTGCTGGCATGTTGAGTGCAGCACCGTCACAGCATCATCTTTGAGGATTTGAAATAGCTCAACTGGAATTCCATCACCTCCACTAGCTTTGTTCTTAGTGATGCTTCCTAATGCCCAGTTGACTTCACATTCCAGGATGTCTGGCTCTAGGGGAGTGATCACATCATTGTGGTTATCTGCTCATGATAATCTTTTTTGTGCAGTTCTTCTGTTTATTTTTGCCACCTCTTCTTAATGTCTTTTGCTTCTGTTAAATCCATACCATCCGTCCTTTACTGTGCCCATCTTTGCATGAAATGTTCCCTTGGTATCTCTAATTTTCTTGAAGAGATCTCTAATCTTTCTCATTCTATTGTTTTCCTCTATTTCTTTGCATTGATCACTGAGGGAGGCCTTCTGATCTCTCCTTGCTGTTCTTTATTTTTTTTTTTTTAATTTTCATTACTTTATTGTGTTGGTTTTGCCATGCATTGACATGAATCCGCCATGGGTATACATATGCTCCCCCTCCAGAACCCCCCTCCCTCCTCCCTCCCGATTCCCTCCCCCTGGGTCATCCCGGTGCACCAGCCCCTAGCATCAAACCTGGGCTGGCGATTGATTTCACATATGATAATTAACATGTTTCAATGCCATTCTCCCATATCATCCCACCCTTGCCCTCTTCCACAGAGTCCACGAGACTGTTCTATACATCTGCGTTCCTTTTGCTGTCTCGCATGCAGGGTTCTCATTACCATCTTTCTAAATTCCATATATATGCGTTAGCATACTGTATTTTTGTTTTTCCTTCTGGCTTACTTCACTCTGAATAATAGGCTCCAGTTCCGTCCACCTGAGTAGAACTGATTCAAATGAATTTTTTTTTTAATGCTGAGTAATATTCCATTGTGTATATGTACCACAGCTTTCTTATCCATTCGTCAGTTGATGGGCATCTAGGTTGCTTCCATGTCCTGGCTATTGTAAACAATGCAGCGATGAACATTGGGGTACACGTGTCTCTTTCAATTCTGGTTTCCTCAGTGTGTATGCCCAGCAGTGGGATTGCTGGGTCATATGGCAGGTCTATTTTCAGTTTTTTAAGGAATCTCCACACTGTTCTCCATAATGCCTGTACTAGTTTGCATTCCCACCAACAGTGTGAGAGAGTTCCCTTTTCTCCACATCCTCTCCAGCATTTACTGCTTGCAGACTT
>ML664161.1:21155432-21174648 GCA_007570785.1 Antilocapra americana
TTTGGAGAAATGTCTGTTTAGTTCTTTGGCCCACTTTTTGATTGGGTTGTTTATTTTTCTGGAATGGAGCTGCAGGAGTTGCTTGTATATTTTTGAGATTAACTGTTTGTCCATTGCTTCATTGGCTATTATTTTCTCCCATTCTGAAGGCTGTCTTTTCACCTTGCTTATTGTTTCCTTTGTTGTGCAGAAGCTTTTCATTTTAATTAGGTCCCATTTGTTTATTCGTGCTTTTATTTCCAGTATTCTGGGAGGTGGGTCATAGAGGATCCTGCTTTGGTTTATGTCGGAGAGTGTTTTGCCTATGTTTTCCTCTAGGAGTTTTATAGTTTCTGGTCTTATGATTAGATCTTTGATCCATAGAACTCTGCATTCAGATGGGTATATCTTTCCTTTTCTCCTTTGCCTTTAACTTCTCTTCTTTTCTCAGCTATTTGTAAGGACTCCTCAGACAACCATTTTGCCTTTTTGCATTTTTTTTCTTGGGATAGTTTTGATCACTGCCTCCTGTACATTGTCATGAACCTCCATGCATAGTTCTTCAGATACTCTGTCAGATCTAATCCCTTGAGTTTGTCACTTCTACTTTATAATCGTAAGGGATTTGATTTACGTCATACCTGAATAGTCCAGTGGTTTTCCCTACTGTCTTCAATCTAAGTCTGAATTTTGCAATAAGGAGTTCATGATCAGAGCCACAGTCAGCTCCCAGTCTTGTTTTTGCTGGCTGTATAAGAGCTTCTCCATCTTTGGCAGCAAAGAATATAATCACTCTGAATTTGGTATTGACCATCTGGTGATGTCCATGTGTAGTATATTCTCTTGTGTTGTTGGAAGAGGGTGTTTGCTATGATCAGTGTGTTCTCTTGGCAAAACTCTGTTAGCCTTTGACCTTCTTCATTTTGTACTCCAAGGCCAAATTTGCCTGTTACTTCAGGTATCTCTTGACTTCCTACTTTTGTGTTCCAGTCCCATATAATGAAAAGGACATCTTTTTTGGGTGTTAGTTCAAGAAGGTCTTGTAGGTCATTATAAAACCGTTCAGCTTCAGCTTCTTCAGCATTACTCGTCAGGGCATAGACTTGGATTACTGTGATATTGAATGGTTTGCCTTGGAAACGAACAGAGATCATTCTGCCATTTTTGAGACTGCATCCAAGTACTGCATTTCGTTTACTAAGTTTGTTTACTATGGTGGCTACTCCATTTCTTCTAAGGGATTCTTGCCTGCAGTGGTAGATATAATGGTCATCTGAGTTATATTTACCCATTCTAGTCCATTTTAGTTCGCTGATTCCTAAATGTCAGTGTTCACTCTTGCCATCTCTGAGTTTGACCTCTTCTAATTTGCTTTTGATTCATGAACTTAACATTCCAGGTGCCTATGCGAATTGCTCTTTACAGCATCGGACTTGGCTTCTATCACCAGTCACACCCACAAGTGGGTGTTGTTTTTGCTTGGCTCTGTCTCTTCCTTCTTTCTGGAGTTATTTCTCCACTGATCTCCTTTAGCATATTGGGCACCCACCGACTTGGGGAGTTCATTTTTCAGTGTCCCATCTTTTTGCCTTCTCATACTGTTCATGGGGTTCTCAGTACAAGAATACTGAAGTTGTTTGCCATTCTCTTCTCCAATGGACTACATCTTGTCAGAACTCTCCACCATGAATCCACCTATCCCTCCACTAATCACTGTGAGAAAAAAACTGATCACCACTTCTTTCTACTTAGCCACTTGCTTGAGGGTCCTTTCTAGGAACAGGATTTCTTAAAAGCTTAGCCACTGTAATTGTGAGCACTAAGACAGTTTGTTTATAACTGATGACAAGATTTTGTCAGATAAGTAAGCTACAGAAATTAAGTACTTTGGGAGCAATGCTGATTTTTTTATGGTAATATATTCCCAGCCAGAGATAAAGAACATAGGAATGCCACAGTGAACCCTTTCTCTGCACAGCTGTGGCCCCATGACTGCTGCAGGCTATCTTAGGAAAGAAAACAGCTGCTAAAATTTTGATTGTGTCTTAAGTTATACTGAATACAAACAGTAATGTGGGTCCCTCATTTTACCCCTATTTCTCTATTGGCAGGAAAAGTGAATCATGTTATTCATGGTGTTGCTCTATAAAATGATAAAAACTTTTTATGTAAATTTCTAAATAAAACAGAAATAAAAAACCAAACCTAAATGGAAAAGCCAAACCTTTAAAAGTAATGATAGTTATCTCTTGTTGGGAATCCTTTTTGAGATTACCTGGGGATTTTTTTCCCCCACTCATTTTAGAAAATAGAAAACTGATGATGTAAATTGCTCAAGGTCATAACTAAAATTGGAGCTCATTTCCTTCCCTTCTAATCCAGCACTCTTCCTCTTATACTGTTTTTCACATATCAAAATTTTGTACTGATGTGAATGTTGATTGATTCTTTCATTTATTAAAATGAATAAGATGAAAGTAAGGTAATGAAAGCATGTCAGAACTTCACTTACTGATCAGTTTTCTAATACTGGAAAAATGATTCCTTAATTTTTTTGTGCTATTTTCAGTGTATGACTACGACATAACGCACTTTTAAGTTTGATTCTCTAATTAACTTTATCTCCATCAATATCTTAACCAGAAACTGGCACAATTTTTCTGTAAAGGGCCTGAGAGTAAATATTTTAGGCTTTATGGGTCATATATAGTCTCTGTCACATACTCTTTGTTTTATAATCCTTTAAAAATGTAACAAGCCCTGATTTATATAGCATTTATTAATTTCCATGGTGTAAGTATTCCTATCATGGCTGATTTCAACCTTCCAGCATGATATCATACTGCACATGGAGTTGGGGAGTGATGTACCATAACATACCCTTACATAATATTTCCACCGTACAGATAAAGTGAAAGTGTTAATCGTTCAGTTGTGTCTGACTCTTTGTGACCCCATGGTCTGTAGCCTCCCAGGCTCCTCTGTCCATGGAATTCTCCAGTCAAGAATACTGGAGTGGGTTGCCATTTACTACTCCAGGGGATCTTTCTGAGTCAGGGATCGAACCTAGATCTCCTGCATTGCAGGCAGATTCTTTACCATTTGAGCCATCAGGGAAGCCCACCATGCAATAAGACTACAGTCTCTAACCTGGAGAGCATACACAGTAAAATACTTAGGAAATGGTGAGTTTGGGTATTACCTTTGTTTTTAATTTATTTAATCATAAGTTTATATAATTGTATTTTTAACAATGCCTGTATTTAACAACCAGCTCAAAATTCCTAGAAAGTTGACAGTTAGCTTCAACTCCCGAAAGTTGGTTCAGACTCACTCCAGCACTGGCAGTTGATTATGTTATTTCAAACTGACGCTATGAGCAAATGGGTTCACTCCAACATTGCCCTGTATAGTTGTGCATTGTAATACTAGAAATGGATTAAATTAGCATTCTGAACTGTAAAGGTAGGATACGTTTTATTTCTTTCTGCCTTTGTAAAAAAATTTAATTTGAAAGTAATTTCCTGTGTTTGAAAAACGCTTTGTTAAATGGCTTCCTGGAGTTCTGAAAAAGGGCTTGTTACTCTTGATCTTGAACTTAAATATAGGAGAGAGCCTTCTGATGCTGCTCTAATGATTATGTAGTGATTCTGTTATATATTGAGATTTAGTTTAGAATATGTCTCAATAGCCTCGTCATATATTCAGATACTTAATGTGGTAAATATTATTTTTTTATTCAGCTGCTTCAGTCCAGTTCAGTTGGTCAGTCGTGTCTAACTCTTTGTGACCCCATGGACTGCAGCACTCCAGGCCTCCATGTCCATCACCAACTCTCCAAGATTACACAAACTCACTTCCATTGAGTCGGTGATGCCATCCAACCATCTCATCCTCTGTCATCCCCTTCTCCTCCTGCCTTCAATCTTTCCCAGCATCAGGTTCTTTTCAAATGAGTCGGCTCTTCGCATCAGGTGGCCAAAGTATTCGAGTTTCAGCTTCAGCATCAGTCCTTCCAATGAATAGTCAGGACTGATCTCCTTTAGGATGGACTGGTTGGATCTCCTTGCAGTCCAAGGGATTCTCAAGAGTCTTCTCCAACACCACAGTTCAAAAGCATCAATTCTTTTGTGCTCAGCTCTCTTTATAGTCCAACTCTCACATCCATACATGATTACTGGAAAAACGATAGCCTTGATGGACCTTTGTTGGCAAAGTAACTTCTCTAGTTTTTCATACGCTGTCTAGGTTGGTCATAACTTTCCTTCCAAGGAGTAAGCATCTTTTAATTTCATGGCTACAGTCACCATCTGCAGTGATTTTGAAGACCAAAAAAATAAAATCAACCACTGTTCCCACTATTTCCCCATCTATTTGTCATGACATAATGGGACCAGATGGCATGATCTTAGTTTTCTGAATGTTAAGCTTTAAGCCAACTTTTTCACTCCTCTTTCACTTTCATGAAGAAGCTCTTTAGTTCTTCTTCACTTTCTGCCATAAGGGTGGTGTCATCTGCATATCTGAGGTTATTGATATTTCTCCCAGCAGTCTTGATTCCAGCTTGTGCTTTCTCCAGCCCAGCATTTCCCATGATGTACTCTGCATATAAGTTAAATAAGCAGGGTGAGAATATACAGCTTTGACGTACTCCTTTTCCTATTTGGAGCCAGTTCGTTGTTCCATGTCCAGTTCTAACTGTTGAATCTTGAACTGCATGCAGATTTCTCAGGAGGCAGCTAAGGTGGTCTGGTATTCCATCTGTTTCTGAATTTTCCACAGTATATCATGATCCACGCAGTCAAGGGCTTTGGCATAGTCAGTAAAGCAGAAATAGGTGTTTTTCTGGAACTCTCTTGCTTTTACAATGATCCAGTGGATGTTGGCAATTTGATTTTTGGTTCCTCTGCATTTTCTAAATCAAGCTTGAACATCAGGAAATTCACAGTTCATGTATTGCTGAAGCCTGGCTTGGAGAATTTTAAACGGTACTTTACTAGCACGTGAGATGAGTGCAATTGTGTGGTTGTTTGAGCATTCCTTGGCATTGCCTTTCTTTCCGATTGGAATGAAAACTGACTTTTTCCAGTCCTGTGGCCACTGCTCAGTTTTTTAAATTTCCCGGCATATTGAGTGCAGCACTTTCACAACATCATCTTTGAGGTTTTGAAATAGCTCAACTGGATTTCCATCACCTCCACTAGCTTTGTTCCTAGTGATGCTTCCCTAATGCCCACTTAACTTCACATTCCAGGATGTCTGGCTCTAGGTGAGTGATCACACCATTGTGGTTATGTGGGTCATGATCTTTTTTTGTACAGTTCTGTGTATTCTTGCCAACTCCTCTTAATATCTTCTGCTAACGTTAGGTCCGTACCATTTCTGTCCTTTATTGAGCCCATCTTTGCATGAAATGTTCCCTTGGTATCTCTGATTTTCTTGAAGAGATCTCTAGTCTTTCCCATTCTGTTGTTTTCTTCTATTTCTTTGCACTGATCACTGTGGAAAGGCTTTCTTATCTCTCCTTGCTGTTTTTGGAACTCTGCATTCAGATGGGTATATCTTTCCATTTTTCCTTTGCTTTTCGCTTCTCTTCTATTCACAGCTATTTGTAAGGCCTCCTCAGACAGCCATTTTGCTTCTCTGCATTTCTTTTTCTTGGGAATGGTCTTGATTCCTATCTCTTGTACCATGTCACAAACTTCCGTCCATAGTTCATCAGGCACCTAAGTTTAATTATATGAATCCCAGCATTTTTGTTTATTTTTTTAATTGTGGTCAGATGTGTAAACCACAAAATTGATTGTTTTAAGCATTTTTAATATACAGTTCTCATTAAATTATTCTCACTATTCTGCAACCATTGCCACCATCTGTCTGCAGAACTTAATCACCCCAGACTGAAACTCTGTATCCACTAAACAGTAAATCTCCATTACCAGCTCCCCACACCCTGGCAGCTATCAACTTTCTGTCCCTATGAATTTGACTACTTCAGGTGCCTCATATAAGTGAAATTATACATTAGTTTTCCTTTTGTGATTTCTTTCACTTAGAGTAATGATTTTAAGCTTTATCCACATGTGGCATATGTCAGAATTTCATTCCTTTTTAAGAATGAGTAATATCCCAATATATCATATTTCATTTATTCATTGATGGAAATTAGGATTGTTTCCACCTTTTAGTGCTTGGGAATAATGCCATATTGTGAGAAGCGCCTAGTTTAGTTAGAACGATTAACATGTGAACATGGATACTGTTACCTGTGGGCAACAGATTTTTAAGAAGCATAAGGCATATAAGCACTAGACAAAAATTCTTATTGAATGAATATATATGCGGCTTTTTAGCTTAGTGGAGGGTCAGTTAGATATTCTAATAAGACTTTGTTTGCAAACACCATGGCATTCCTTTCATGTATGAAAATAGAACTATTTATCTTTTTGTAAGACTTAAATGCAATATGATCAACATTATAATGGCAATCAAATCCCTCCTGTGGGCTTCCCTGGTGGCTCTGTGATATAGAATCTACCTGCCAGTGCAGGAGATCCCGCCAGTGCAGACCTGATCCTGGGTCAGGAAGATCCCTTGGAGAAGGAAATGGCATCCTACTCCAGTATCCTTGCCTGGGAAATCCCATGGACAGAGGAGCCTGGGGAGCTATAGTCTGTGGGGTAGCAAAAGAATATGACATGAATGAACAACTAAACAACAATTCCTTGTACACATGAAAACCAAGCTGAAACATCAACATGTAATAAGACAAAAGAGAAAAAGGTATGATTGTGTCGCTGAATGGACTCCTGAAGAGCTAATCATAAAGGTAGATTCCAAAGTGTTTTTACTCATTTATTTTAAATATTCAGGTCCTTTTAGAATTGCTGCAGGCTGGAGGCATAGTTCAGTTTGAAGAAAGTCGACTCATCCGTATGGCAGAGAAAGCAGAATTGTAAGTTGTGTTGAAGCCATATATTAGTTCCCATAAAACTACTAAAGTTCTACTTCTTTAACTTGAAGCCCAGTTTACTGATGCATTGCCATTTTTTTAAATTAAGAAAAGCTATGCATGTAATAATTTTTAAAAAACTCAATGCAAAAAGTTTTTGCCTTTTAAGTCTGGAAATTAGTTTAATTTGTAGAAATTAATAGCAAGTACATTTGAAGGTCTTGTTGGTTTGTTTTAGTGTAAAAATGAAATATCAGTCTTATGGGTTTTTTTACTTAAAATTTCCATAGTATTTATAGATTTTTGGCAGTTAACTTACATATGTATTATAAACAATGCAGAATTTAACATAGGAAACAGATGCAAAATGTTAGCACTATTGTTCATCTAGTTTGTTAAATATTTCATTTGACATGTTTAATTCTGAGTAGGCAAAGTTCATATTATTGATTGTATTAGTTTCTAATATATTAACTTTTTTATATAACACATTGTTGTTTTAACATTTTATACACATCTTTGAAATTTCTTATAAACATAATATCCAGCAGCATCTTAAAACTTATATTCAAAGAAATGGCAGATACTCATATTCCTTAGATACTATAACTTGATTTAACAGTAGAAATCACATCTACTGTATTCATTTTCCTTAATACTAACCTCTATGCCTGAACAGATGTCTTAAAACAGTAAGTTCATAACCACCTGCCTGTTTGGTACTCTGAAGTTTTTCCTTTTATGTTCTAGCTACCAAATTTGTGAATTTATGTATGAACGAGAACACCAATATGACAAAATTATTGATTGTTACTTACGTGACCCACTAAGAGAGGTGAGTTGAGACTGCTTTACCCTTTTTTCTTACTCAGTTTCTTCCCTTACCTTATCAAGTAGAAATAATTATTCAGTAGAAATATTTGGACATATGTTTCTTCATTATTCAAAAGCTGTTTATTGAGTGCCTATTGTTAAGTCAAGTGTATATTGTTAATTTAAACAGATATATAGTTCCTGTAATTTTATAACTTATAGTTTAGTGATGGAGACTGACAGTAAAATGTAAAATATAAAACCAAATATATAATTGCAAATTGTGATGAGCATTAGAGAAACTGGTTGCCACATGAGGAAATAATGGGAGAATGAACTTATACAGAGCAGCCAGGGAGGGAATCTCAGATAAAATGACATATAAACTGAGTTTAGGAATTTGAGAAGAAACGAGTCAAGCAAAGAGCCCATAGAAAAAATGTTCCAGGGTAGGGAAGAGTATACACAAAGATCCTGAGATGGGAAAATTTTTTGACATGTTCAAGGAACTGAATAGGGATCATATAAATCAAACAGAGATCAGTGTAAGTGGAGCATAATGGACAAGGGCAAGACAGATTCGATACGAAACTAAGAATGTAGGCAGGAACCACCAAAGCAAAAGAATGATATTCACTCTTGATTCAAGAAATTGAGACTGAAATTAATTGGAACAGATTTGCAGTTTCTAAGAATCTACCCTAAACAGTTACTCTTCCTTTTTTAAGTCAGTCTTCCATTAGTTAAGGGGCTTCCCTGGTAACTCAGCTAATAAAGAACCCACCTGCAATGCAAGAGACCCCAGTTTGATTCCAGGGTTGGGAAGATCCACTGGAGATGGGGTAGGCTACCCATCCCAGTATTCTTGGACTTCGCTGGTGGCTCAGCTGGTAAAGAATCCATCTGCAATGTGGGAGACTGGGTTCAATCCCTGGGTTGGCAAGATCCCCTGGAGAAGGGAATAGCTACCCACTCCAGTATTCTTGCTTGGAGAATTCCATGTACTGTATTGTCCATAGGGTGGCAAAAAGTCAGACATGACAGAGCGACTTTGACTTCACTCCATCAATTAACCATCTCCAAATGGTTCCCTTCTCCAAATAATAGATATTTAGCAAGACTGATACAGATAGTAGATCAGTTGAGTTCAGTTACTCAGCCATGTCCGATTCTTTGCGACCCCATGGACTGCAGTATGCCAGACTTCCCTGTCTATCACCAACTCCAGGAGTTTGCTCAAACTCATGTTCATGGAGTCGGTGATGCCATCCAACCATCTCATCGTTTGTTTTCCCGCTGCCCTCAGTCTTTCCCATCATAGGGTCTTTTCCCATGAGTCAGTTCTTCGCATCAGGTGGCCAAAGTATTGGAGTTTCAGCTTCAGCATCAGTCCTTCCAATGAATATTCAGGACTGGTTTCCTTTAGGATAGAGTGGTTTGATCTCCCAATCCCAGGAACTCTCAAGGGATAGTAGAGAGTGATTAAATATTCTTGAGTGAATGAATGAATAAATTTTATTGTCTTGTGCTTTTCAGGAAGAAGTCTTTAACTACATTCACAATATCTTATCCATTCCTGGATACAGTGCAGAGGAGAAGCAGTCTGTATGGCAGAAAGCTATGGATCATATTGAGGTACTGATTCAGTAGAATTTTGAAAACTTTGCCAAATTTGTATGGGTAGCTCTCAAATTAAGTTTTTGCTAACTAAGTAGTGGGAGATATATTATCAAGTTGATTTGCTTGAGGGTTAACATTTTTTTCAGATAATTTATTCCACTTCATATTTCTGGAAAACCCATGTTATATACAACTTATTATGTCGTGACTTCTGAAAATAACTCACACTAAATCAACTAGTTCAGAAACTGGAATTTTAGTGTGTTTTCATGATGTTTTTAGAAATTCTGAGAGTACTATTGATCTTTTCCCCTATCATCTGACAGGAGCCATTCTTTCAATCACCTGATAGACTTTTAGAAACATCACTGCAATAAGTTATTCTTTCTGATGTATTTCCCTTCCTTATGTAAAAGGATGATGACTCTGCATTTCCCTGATAATGAGTGATATTGAGCATCTATTCATGTGTGTGTTAGCCATTTTTATGTCTTCTTTGGAGAAATGTCTGTTTAGTTCTTTGGCCCACTTTTTGATTGGGTCGTTTATTTTTCTGGAATGGAGCTGCAGGAGTTGCTTGTATATTTTTGAGATTAATTGTTTGTCTGTTGCTTCGTTTGCTATAATTTTCTCCCATTCTGAAGGCTGCCTTTTCACTTGCTTTTAGTTTCCTTTGTTATGCAGAAGCTTTTCATTTTAATTAGGTCCCATTTGTTTATTTGTGCTTTTATTTCCAGTATTCTGGGAGGTGGGTCATAGAGGATACCGCTTTGGTTTATGTCGGAGAGTGTTTTGCCGAGGTTTTCCTCTAGGAGTTTTATAGTTTCCGGTCTTATGCTTAGATCTTTGATCCATTTTGAGTTTATCTTTGTGTATGGTGTTAGAAAGTGTTCTAGTTTCATTCTTTTACAAGTGACTGTCCAGTTTTCCCAGCACCACTTGTTAAAGAGATTGTCTTTTCTCCGTTGTATATTCTTGCCTCCTTTGTCAAAGATAAGGTGTCCATACATGTGTGGACTTATCTCTGGGCTTTCTATTTTGTTCCATTGATCTATATTTCTGTCTTTGTGCCAGTACCATATTGTCTTGATGATTGTGGCTTTGTAGTATAGCCTAAAGTCAGGTAGGTTGATTCCTCCAGTTCCATTCTTCTTTCTCAAGATTGCTTTGGCTATTAGAGGTTTTTCTACACCATTCAGAATGGCTGCCATCCAAAAGTCTACAAGCAATAAATGCTGGAGAGGATGTGGAGAAAAGGGAACCCTCTTACACTGTTGGTGGGAATGCAAACTAGTACAGCCACTATGGAAAACAGTGTGGAGATTCCTTAGAAAACTGCAAATAGACCTGCCATGTGACCCAGCAATCCCACTGCTGGGCATACACACCGAGGAAACCAGAATTGAAAGAGCCACGTGTACCCCAGTGTTCATCACTGCATTGTTTGCAATAGCCAGGACATGGAAGCAACCTAGATGTCCATCAACAGACAAATGGATAAGAAAGCTGTGGTACATATGCACAATGGAATATTACTCAGCCATTAAAAAGAATTCATTTGAATCAGTTCTACTCAGGTGGACGAAACTGGAGCCTATTTTTCAGAGTGAAGTAAGCCAAAAGGAAAAAACAGCAATACAGTATACTAACGTATATATATGGAATTTAGAAAGATGGTAACGAGAACCATGCATGTGAGACAGCAAAAGGAACGCAGATGTATAGAACAGTCTTTTAGACTCTATGGGAGAGGGCAAGGGTGGGATGATATGGGAGAATGGCATTGAAACATGTTAATCATCATATGTGAATTCAATCACCAGCCCAGGTTTGATGCTCAGGGCTGGTGCACCAGGATGACCCAGAGAGAGGGAATCGGGAGGGGGGTTCTGGAAGGGGAACACATGTATACCCATGGCAGGTTCATGTCAACGTATGGCAAAACCAACACAATAACGTAAAGAAAATTAAAAAAAAAAAAAAAAAGGATGATGACTCTGATTTTGTTTATGACTGCTGTTTTATAGGAATGCAGTAGTTGACTTTGAAACTAGAAGTTCTTTTTTAAATATTTGCTTAGTTGTTAGTTGCTCAGCAGTGTCTGACTCTTTGTGACCTGATGAACTAGGGCCGTCAAGCTCCTTTGTCCATGGGATTTCCCAGGTAAGTGTACTGGAGTGGGTAGCCATTCCCTTTTCCAGGGAATCTTCCTGTTCCAGGGATTGAACCCAGGTCGCCTTTATTGCAGGCAAAATCTTTACTGTCTGAGCCAACAGAATGTTGGCCCAAAAATTTGCTTCAGATGCCTAAATGCAGAGACTAATGTCAATATCAAAATCTGATTGATTATATTCTTTGCTGCCAAAGATGGAGAAGCTCTTATACAGTCAGCAAAAACAAGAATGGAAGCTGACGATGGCTCAGATCATGAACTCCTTATTGCAAAATTCAGACTTAGATTGAAGAAAGTAGGGAACACCACTGGACCATTCAGATATGACCTAAATCAAATCCCTTATGATTATAAAGTGGAATTGACAAATAGATTGGAGGGATTAAATCTGATACAGTGCCTGAAGAACTGTGGATGGGAGTTCGTGACATTTCACAGGAGGCAGCGATCAAGACCATCCCCAAGGAAAAGAAATGCAAAAAGGCAAAATGGTTGTCTGAGGAGGCCTTACACATAGCTGAGAAAAGAAGTTAAAGGCAAAGGAGAAAAGAAAAGAAATACCCATCTGAATCCTGAGTTCCAAAGAATGGCAAGGAGAGATAAGAAAGCCTTTTTCAATGATCAATGCAAAGAAATAGAGGAAAACAATAGAATGGGAAAGATCAGAGATCTCTTCAAGAAAATTAGAGATACCAAGGGAACATTTCATGCAAAGATGGGCACAATAAAGGACGGAAATGGTATAGACCTAACAGAAGCTGAAGATATTAAGAAGAGGTGGCAAGAATATATAGAAGAACTATACAAAAAAGATCTTTATGACCCAGATAACGATGATGGTGTGATCACTCACCTAGAGCCAGATATCCTGGAATGTGAAGTCAAATGGGCCTTGGGAAGCATCACTATGAACAAACCTAGTGGAGGTGATGGAATTCCAGTTGTGCTATTTCAAATCCTAAAAGACAGTGCTGTGAAAATGCTGCACTCATTGTGCCAGCAAATTTGGAAAACTGAGCAGTGGCCACAGGACTGGAAAAGGTCAGTTTTCATTCCAATCCCGAAGAAACTCAATGCCAAAGAATGTTCAAACTACTGCACAATTGCACTCGTCTCACACGCTAGCAAAGTAATGCTCAGAGTTCTCAAAGCCAGACTTCATCAGTTCATGAACCATAAACTTCCAGATGTTCAGGCTGGTTGTCGAAAAGGCAGAGGAACCAAAGATCACATTGCCAACATCCGTTGGAGCATCAAAAGAGGAAGAGAGTTCCAGAAAAACATCTGCTTCTGCTTTATTGACTATACACCAAAGCCTTTGACTGTGTGGATCACAATAAACTGGAAAATTCTGAAAGAGATGGGAATACCAGACCACCTGACCTGCCTCCTGAGAAATCTGTATCAGGTTAAGAAGCAACAGTTGGAATTGGACATGGAACAACAGACTGGTTCCAAATTGGGAAAGGAGTACATCAAGGCTATATATTGTCACCCAGCTTATTTAACTTATATGCAGAGTACATCATGTGAAATGCTGTGCTAGATGAAGCACAAGCTGGAATCAGGATGGCCAGGTGAAATATCAATAACCCCAGATATGCAGATGACACCATCCTTATGACAGAAAATGAAGAACTAAAGAGCCTCTTAATGAAAGTGAAAGAGGAGAGTGAAAAAGCTGGCTTAAAACTCAACATTCAAAAAACAAAGTTCATGGCATATGGTCCCATCACTTCATGGCAAGTAGATGGGGAAACAATGAAAACAGTGAGAGACTTTCCTTTCTTGGGCTCCAAAATCACTGCAGATGGTGCCTGCAGCCATGAAATTAAAAGACTCTTGCTCCTTGGAAGAAAAGCTATGACCAACCTAGACAGCATATTAAGAAGCAGACACATTACTTTGCTGACAAAGGTCCATCTAGTCAAAGCTATGGTTTTTGCAGTGGTCATGTATAGATGTGAGAGTTGGACTATAAGGAAAGTTGAGCACTGAGGAATTGATGCTTTTGAACTGTGGTGTTAGAGAAGACTCTTGAGGATCCCTTGAACTGCAAGGAGATCAAACCAGTCCATCCTAAAGGAAATCAGTCCTGAATATTCATTAGAAGGGCTGATGCTGAAGCTGAAACTCCAATACTTTGGCCACCTGCTGTGAAGAACTGACTTATTTGAAAAGACCCTGATGCTGGGAAATAGTCAAGGCAGGAGCAGAAGGGAAGACAGAGAATGAGATGGTTGAATGGCATCACCGACTTGATGAACATGAGTTTGGGTAAGCTCCAGGAGTTGGTGAAGAACAGGGAAGGCTGGTGTGTTGCAGTCCATGAGGTCGCAAAGAGTCGGATATGACTGTTTGACTGAACTGAACTGATTATATTTTATGAAGATGGCATCAAAATCCATTCTAAAAAAAGGGCCCAAAAGTCACTCCTCAGTTTAGTTTCCTTATTTTCAAAATATACAGTATTCCTCAGAAACCAACAGAGGTAGAGAGCTGTTGGAATCTCTTCTGGTTTATCAGTCCCCTAATTACTGAGAGAAAGAAGTAATAATGAAAGATGCTGAGGTAGTTCTAATTTTGAAAATAACATTTACATCTACAAAGTTTGTTTCTTCCTCCTTGTAGCAAGGATCAGGAGATGGTGATAGGTTTAGAGATATAGTGAAAGATATGATTATTCAACATGTTTTAAAATTTTTTTACAGATGAAAAATGATAAGAAAGGATGAGCTCTGAAACTTTCAGAAAGCACTGAGTGTAATGTGAATACTTTTAGTTCCTGATGATGATGAAGTTTAGTTTAGAAATGTGAACAGCATCTAATATAAACGTCTGGTGTTAAAAGTGTTACAGTCAGTAGGATGAAGGAATTGCCACACTCTCATTTATTGGATTGGAAACATATATATGTTATTTAGTCTTATCATGTTTCTGCTAACAACAAGAATAACATATCTTGGTGAAAGAAAGAAAACCTTTGACTGTGAATTATATTTTTTTTCTTCTAATCATTTGGTATTCTTTTTCCTTTCATCATCCCCTTTAAGTCTCCATAGTTACATTATGGCTCATTTTCATTTCAACTGCATTATGCAGTGCTTTGAGCACATGGACTCCAGACATCCAGAAATGAAGCTGTGTCTCTCTGCATAATGTGAAACATGATGCATTAATCAATGAACAAACAAATTATTCAGCAGAAAACTCATACCAGTGAAGCAAGAAATATTTTTGCTGCACAACAGTTATTTCTGCTGACTATTTTTCCCACAGCTGTACTTTTGTTTTTTACTTTGAACTTTTTAATACTTCTGAAGGTCACTTTGGAAATCTATAGACTTTTTGTTGAAGGTCTTGTATAGCTTTTTAATATAAATAAAATCAACATTAAGTATTTAGAGGGAAAGTCCTTATAAGAAAGTTTTCATGCAGTATATGTACATAGCGTATAGATTAGTGGTTCTTAACACTTTGCAGGGTACAGACTGCATTTGAGACTCTAATGAAAGATCTGGACCTGTGCTTCATAGTCTTGCGCATATGCTCAGATACATCATTTTGTTTACTATTTAAGAATCCACGGATTTCCTAAAAGCCATTCTCACATTGCGTCTTTGGATTTCAGTAAAGAATCTCTCATTTAGATGGTTTTTCCAGTATAGACAATTCACGTTTCATGAAATTTTTAAAAACACTTTTCATTTTGAAATATAAAGAGAAAAATGCATAAAATAAAAGTACAGTTTAATAAAAAATTAAAAACTCAACATACCAGAAATAGTTATTGCTAATACCCTAGACTGTTCCCATGTATCCTTTCCTGATCACAGTTCACTTCCTCACTAATATTATCAAAAGAACCAGGATAAATATTCATTTTCCTGGTTCTTCTGATAATTTATTACACTTTTATATATTGTCATTGCATCTGCCTGTACCCTTAAAAATATATATTTTGTTTGGCTTGTTGCAGAACTTTATATAAACGAGGTTATACTCTGAGGTTATTTTCTTTTTTTCAATCTTTTGAGAAATTTATATATTTTGTTGTATGTAGCTGCCGTTCATTTTTATTATGGTACAGTATTAAATTTTATAAGTCTATCACTGCCTATCTGTTCTACTGGTATCTTACATATGCCTCTTGAACACAGCCACATGCATTTTTCTAGGACAGTGATTCTCAGTTTGATCTCCAGTCCAGCATTACAGCATCAGCTGAGAACTTGATAGAAACGCTGTTTCAGTCTTCTCCTTAAGCCTAATGAATCAGAAACTCTGGCTACAGCACCCAACAGTGTATTTTAATAAGCCCCTCTGATGATTTCCCCCCCTAGTGATTTTGATGCATGTTAACATTTGATAATCTCTCTCCTAGGATGTGTAGTTGCCACTTAACTGGGATAAATATTTTATTTTATTTTTATTTTTTTATTTTTTTTATTTTTATTTATTTGGCTGCCTTGGGTCTTAGTTGCGACATATGGGATCTACTTCCCCGAACAGGGATTGAACTTGCGCCCCCTGCACTGGGAGCACAGAGTCTTAGCCACTGGATCACCAGGGAAGTCCCCTGGGATAAATATTTTAAACTTTAGCAGTTGTCAGCATTATGTGAGATTTTCCCCTAACTCTATATTCTTGCTGAACTTTTAAAATTTTGTCTGTCTAATGGATGTATAATGACATTTCATTCTGTTTTAAATTTACATATTCTTAATTACTGAGACTGATATATTTGTAATTATTGGCCATTTAAATTTTCTTTCTGTGACATCACTGTTCAAGTCTTTTGCCCATTTTTCTGTTAGAATGTCTCTTGAACTCATTGATGAAGGAATTCCTTGTATATCCTGGATGTTAATCTTATTTTCAGTGGTGCATGTTGCAGGTATTTTCTACTCCGTGGCTTTATTCTGTGGTTCTTTTAAAGAAAAGTTTTTTTTTTTAAAGTAGTCAGAAAAATCAGTTTTTTTCCTTTGGTACTGAAGAAGTCCTTCTGTATTGTTCTCTAAAAGCTTTCTTGTTTCTTTTTTCAACTTTAAATCTTAGACCCACCTGAAAGCAGTTTTTGTGTATGGTTTGAGGTGGGAATTAATTTTTTAAAAATATGGATACCTAGTTCTCCCAGGAACAATTTTTTTCCATTTTTGAATTTTCTTCCCCATTTTAAAAATTGAAGTATAGTTGATTTACAGTGTTTCAGGTATACAGCAAAGTGATTCAGTTGTACATATATATATTTTCCATTTCAGATTTTTTTCCATTAAAGCTTATTACAAGATATGTATTGAATATAGTCCCCTGTGCTCTGTAGTAGGTCCCTATTATTTATCTATCTTTTATATAGTAGTGTGTATTTGTTTATTCAAAATCCCTAATTGATCCCTCCCCCCTTTCCCCTTTGTTTTCAATAAGCTTGTTTTCTATCTATGTGAGTCTTATTTCTGTTTTGTAAGTAAATTCCTTGCATCATTTTTTTAGATTCTATGTAAGTGATATCATATGGTATTTATCTTTCTCTATCTGATTTCATTTAGTGTGATAATCTCTGGGTCCATCCAAGTTGCTGCAAATGTCATTATTTCATTCTTTTTAATGGCTAAGTAATGCTCCATCATATACCACATCCTCTTTATCCAGTCATCTGTCTATACATATTTAGGTTGCTTCCATGTCTTGACTGTTGTAAATAGTGCTGCTATGAACATTGGAATACATGTATCTTTTTGAATTAAAGTTTTTATCTTTTCTACGTAGACATATGTTCAGGAGTGAGATTGCTGGATCATATAGTAGTTCTATTTTTGGTTTTTTGAGGAACCTCCATTTTCCATAGTGACTAAACCAATTTACATTTACACCAACAGTATAAGAGGGTTCCCTTTTATCCACACCTTTTCCAGTATTTACTATTTGTAGACTTTCTGAGGATGGCCTTTCTGATCCATGTGAGGTAATAACTCATGTTAGTTTTGATGTGCATTTTTCTTTTTTTTGATTGGTTAATTTATTTTTTTTAAATTTTTTTAAAAAAAATTTTCTTTATTGTGTTAGTTTTGCCATACATTGACATGAATCTGCCATGGGTATACATATGTTCCCCTTCCAGAACCCCCCCTCCCTCCTCCCTCCCAATTTCCTCTCTCTGGGTCATCCCGGTACACCAGCCCCGAGCATCAATCCTGGGCTGGCGATTGATTTCACATATGATAATTAACATGTTTCAATGCCGTTCTCCCATATCATCCCACCCTTGCCCTCTTCCACAGAGTCCACGTGACTGTTCTATACATCTGCGTTTCTTTTGCTGTCTCGCATGCAGGGTTCTCGTTACCATCTTCTAAATTCCATATATATGCATTAGTATACTGTATTGTTGTTTTTCCTTCTGGCTGACTTCACTCTGAATAATAGGCTCCAGTTTCGTCCACCTGAGTAGAACTGATTCAAATGAATTCTTTTTAATGGCTGAGTAATATTCTATTGTGTATATGTACCACAGCTTTGTTATCCATTGGTCTGTTGATGGACATCTAGGTTGCTTCCATGTCCTGGCTATTGTAAACAATGCGGCGATGAACATTGGGGTACATGTGTCTCTTTCAATTCTGGTTTCCTCGGTGTGTATACCCAGCAGTGGGATTCCTGGGTCATATGGCAGTTCTATTTTCAGCAAGAGAAATTAAGGAAACAATTCCATTCACCATCAAAACAAAGAGAATAAAATACTTAGGAGTATTTCTACCTAAAGAAACAAAAGACTTATATATAGAAAACTATAAAACACTGATGAAAGAAATCAAAGAGGACACAAATAGATGGAGAAATATACCATGTTCATGGATTGGAAGAATCAATATAGTGAAATTGAGTATACTACCCAAAGCAATCTATAGATTCAATGCAATTCCTATCAAGCTACCAGAGGTCTTTCTCAGAGAATTAGAACAAATAATTTCACAATTTGTATGGAAATACAAAAAACCTCTTATAGCCAAAGCAATCTTGAGAAAGAAGAATGGAACTGGAGGAATCAACCTACCTGACTTTAGGCTATACTACAAAGCCACAATCATCAAGACAGTATGGTACTGGCACAAAGACAGAAATATAGATCAATGGAACAAAATAGAAAGCCCAGAGATAAATCCACACATGTATGGACACCTTGTCTTTGACAAAGGAGGCAAGAATATACAACGGAGAAAAGACAATCCCTTTAACAAGTGGTGCTGGGAAAACTGGACAGCCACTTGTAAAAGAATGAAACTAGAACACTTTCTAACACCATACACAAAAATAAACTCAAAATGGATCAAAGATCTAAGCATAAGACCGGAAACTATAAAACTCCTAGAGGAAAACCTCGGCAAAACACTCTCCGACATAAACCAAAGCAGTATCCTCTATGACCCACCTCCCAGAATACTGGAAATAAAAGCACGAATAAACAAATGGGACCTAATTAAAATGAAAAGCTTCTGCATAACAAAGGAAACTAAAAGCAAGTGAAAAGGCAGCCTTCAGAATGGGAGAAAATTATAGCAAATGAAGCAACGGACAAACAATTAATCTCAAAAATATACAAGCAACTCCTGCAGCTCCATTCCAGAAAAATAAACGACCCAATCAAAAAGTGGGCCAAAGAACTAAACAGACATTTCTCCAAA